>BEXV01000628.1:100050-107836 GCA_003118195.1 Hemicentrotus pulcherrimus | reverse complement strand
TCTCTCATTATTTCTCTCTTCTCTCTCCTCCATTTTCCCATTTTCTCCCTCTCTTCTCTTCCTCTTTATTTTTTGAACTATTCTCTCTTTCCATCTGAATTGACACCAAACAGCACAAGGGCCCTTCTCCTAAAAAAGCAATTATCTGCTTCTTGATTTATAGTTTTATAGAGTTATACACATTTACCATGAAATGTTCCCGGACACTTTTACATTTATATACACCGTGGACAACAAAGATCCCCAGACAGCCACTATTCTTAATGTGACAATCCGATTATATCAGCTATCGATGAATTATTCACTTAACAAAATTGTCTTGGATGACCTACAATCGAGTGAGTATAGTTTCCCGAATGATAATAGTCACAGGTTGGTAATCGTCCATGGCTTAAAATTGTCCGGGGACCGAACGGAGTAAAGAATTTTCAGAGGTGGGTAATAACAATGGTCTGGGATAATGATCCAGGTGTCGCCTTTAAGGTTAATCCTTGATCATATAATTTAAATTTGCAGATACACTTATGTTGACTAAGAAAATCTATTTACGGGAATGAGATGATATTTTACCTCCTCTACAGTTTTTGCGTAATTATCTTAAGTAGATGTAGAAATATTGTTGTCGCCAAACTCTTAAAAAATTTTTTTTTTTAAAGACAACTTGCATTTTGGACTGTTCTTTTAAGCTCATATTCATGTACATAATAGTCTGATACGTTTTTTTTAAGTTGAGGTGGCCCACGTGAAGTTAACGATTCAATTTACCTCCTTCAAAACAGGCAAACTCAGCAAACGAGAAAAAAGAAGATCTATACTTCACAAACTTTGTCACACATAAGTTCATTGACCTTATGTTCAAATCATTATGAGTGATGTCATGACATTAAATCTCTTTTCATTCATGAGATCATGCGTGCCGTCGCAGCTAGCGAAAAGGGCGAGAAAAAAACTAGAGGAGAAAGGCCAAAAATAGTCGACATAGTGCCCGGCATTTTCATCTGATCTTTCTACAGACCCACCTGCCCCAGTGAAGAACGAAAATACATACATGCAACTCAGAGAGAGAGGGGGGGGGAAGAGGGGTGAGAGCGAAAGAGGGGGTGGGAGAGAGAGGATAATGTCTTCTGGGCATTAGTGGTTGTGATTAGGGAGAGCAATTTTTTCGCGGCGGCTTTGAAAAGTGCATGAGGAGTCAAATGGCTAACTGCATTGGAGTCGGCACCTCGCCTGTCCACGCCGCTCGCCCGCCCAACCGCCAGCCCGCCCCGGACCTCTATGATGGTCCGCAGTGGCGGCGGGTTAACGTACTATATGATCGGGAGTATAGGCACTACACCATTGACTCGAGAGAATTTGATTCATTATCCTTACACAAGAGGTAACTTAAGAATAGGAGCGACGTGCACATTTTGGATTCATTGTCTCTTATGATCTCAAGCTATAACCCCATTGCACTGTAGATTGGATTTCTTCAAGCTCCTTTTCCCTTGTTATCTCCAGATTGATACAATACAAAAAAGAAAATACTCGCACATACGCTGCGGGCAAGGGATCAAAAGACGTTATTTTAGTAGCATTTCTGCTATTTGCATTGACACGAAATATTCTTAATAGAAAAGAGAAAAGCAAAAGGGTGAGTATATTTTAAGGTTATCAAGGCAGAGTAGAAAAGGAAGCCCAACATTGGGTTCCATAATTTATATAGGCTAATATCAACACATTTTTGTTGTTTTCGACATTACTATCATGTTTCATCATCTTGTAAACACATGCAGAATGCTAAAGTACACATAACGATTAACTAAGCATGCATCGAAAACACGACAAATGTTGAGATCCGTGCTTCAACCCCTGGCGCAGTCCCTGAATATAATTGTCACTATGTATAGAAAAATCAGGTAGATTAAAATACTTTATTGAACTACTCTAAACAAATCCCCACAGAATGGTTATTTATCAATGCATCCCCATATCCACTAGACCATTTACTGATTTAGGAGAGTATTCAAAATCATTTTGAAATACTTTCATTTCAGAAATTCTTCTTACTATGTTGCCATAATATTAGTAAATTCGTACAGAATACTTTTTCCGGTTCCAGACTTACAGGTTTACATCTTTTTAACTCTCCATTCTCTCTCTCTCTCTCTCTGCGAGCTTCCTTTTTTCTTGTTCGCGAATTTCAATACGTTTCACTTTATTTTTGACCATCTTTTTTATTCATGCTTAATCTCCCCCATTCCACAGTCTCCTTCCTTACCTCATCTTCATTCATAACGATAGACTATTCCATCTACATGGTAATCAAATAACACTTGATGTAGAAGATACCATGCAGACTGTACTAATGTTGGCTTTAACAGCCCATTAGCTTTATTACCCGTAATGGCGGTGCAAGCAGCGGCCCGCCTAATTGGTTGTCGTTAACACTCTCCTTCTTTTAGCTCTCCGCGTCATTATTCAAGATTCGATACAAACAGAAAACCGCACTGCAATAATCTCCTTCCCCCGCCATACGGTGCCGAATTCCTGGGCAAAACAAAAGCATAAAAATGCCCGCATAAATATAAGGACTAGAATTTGCCATCAGTTAATAATTCATAGATATTTTCTTCCCGATTCCGCCGGACACGATGCGTTGCATGACAATTTGTTAATCCGCGTCTCGAATATGGCGATCCAGTATAAGACATAAAAAAGACGCCAAAGTGCCTGAATAGAAGGGGAATTTGATAACTTTAAAGTGAATGGGTAACATTGTTGTAGGTTGATGAAAAAACTGCATAATTTGTATGAAATGTTACTTATTATATTCCTTCTACAGTACTAACCCTCTAACATGCACAAAATCTTGAACAAATTCTCAAACCACAAAGGTTTTCTCTGAAGGCGTCACTGTGCGACACCCTTTGACAGTAAATTCTCCCAACCAATTTTGAATTTTCCCAACCGTTTTTCCATTAAAATAAGTCATAAAACATGTTTTATCCTTTCAATTAACACCTACATGTTTGGAATGATAATATAGGGCCAATTCATTGCTTTGTGATGATTTACATTCACCTAAAATGTAATTTCATTGCGATAATAAATTTGGGGAAATTTTGAAATCGATCAGATTAGTTTTCCCCAACTCCTAAGAAGATGCCTCAAGATGGTGGTGACGAAGGTGATGATAATGATGATTACGATGTTGATTTTAATAATGATGATGATGATGGTGATGATGTTGATGATGATAATAATGATATTAGCGGTGTGGCGGTGGTGACGGTGGTGATGCAGGTGTTAGGGGTGGTTATTGTGGTGTTAGCGATGATAATGATAACAATTATCATGACAATGAAAAACATATTTTCAGAACGAAAGTTGAGTAGTACCAGCATGACACTTTGAGGTATATGCTGTAACCTATAATATATCATGACAACTCAATACTCTTTCCCAACACGATAACCTAACACGATAACCTAAAAACGAAGGCTTAAATTGCAATCATTTTGCTGTCAAGTAAAGCTTAGTATAATTGTAAAAGTTTCATCGACCTGTGATTGATCGCTAGTTTCCTCAATTAAAACAATATCGGAAGCTAATGACCAGGGACCGCGTCTCACCCAGTGGTTTAATAAGCAAGTCGTTTTTCTTCCTTACTTTTTACTTGTATATACACTAGATTTCATATTTACAACCCACGAGCGAGAGAGATTTTGACAAGATAATTTTCATGTCAGAGTTGGAATGTTGTGTCAATGAAAGAAACCCACATGCTATCGTAATCTTTTTTAAGCGAGAAGACCAGAATTTCACTACTTGTGGTTTTGTGTTTAATAATTAACAGATCACGTTTTAGCGCTAATGAACAACGGCAAACACTGGCAGCACAAAGAAAAAGATCAGATCGCTGCAGCAAATCTTTCCTAATAGCTCTCTCGATTAATAAGAGATGAGGAAGAAAGGAAAAAAGAAGGAGGTAAATCAGTGATGGATCGAGTGCTTGGTTTGTATATGAATGACAGCTCCGACAGGGTTGCGATATTAAATACCGACATCTATTTGCTTATTTGACGACACCGTATATCAGAATTTGTACAGCGAGTTAGCGAGGATTTGGGGATCTTTTGTAACGTCTCCGCGCCTGCCTCGCCGTGTGTAATCAGTGTCCGGGCAATATTGCAAAACTGGGAACAAATAACAAAAGATGCGAAGATAATAAAAGCGATTTATTCGGAGGCGATGGAAAGTGACATGCCGAGGCAAAGAGTTGGAACGAGGAAAAAAATCTAAGATATACTGCAAATAAAATGATGAGTCTGTTTGCGTTGGTGAGCGTGCAAATTTAAATGATACGGAGGGGATACGGGGCCCGCAGCTAGATAGGTGCAGTGAGAAAAAATTTAAGGAAAAATTACTAAAAGTATGCAAATGTTTGCTCATTTTTCATTGACACGGTAGCAGGGGGAATTAGAGAAACGCTGGTGGAATGATTGATGTTATATCATATTCGATAATGCGGACAAATTATGGTGAATATGAACAATGAGCTGGCGTCTATTCTCTACCACCTGGATGAGAGGAAACTATTCATCGTCATAAACACCTGCTCGCACACAATCATGAAGACAGCTATCAATATTGATCATAACATCAAGTCGACTTTGTATCAAACTTTAGAGGGAGGTTTTACCAAAGATGGGAAGGGGAGGGGGAGGGGGGGGGGTCATTGATTAGAATCTAGATGTCCTCATTAGATGTGCATATACCATATTCAACGCGTTCTTAATATGATTTGTGATGACCGATGAGTTGTAATCATTATACATGATTTATCATTTTCATTGTATCGATTTCTTAATATCTGATAAGATTGGAAACTCCCGAGAGGCAAAGTATATTAAACCATTACACCGTAATAAAATTATAATTTATATAAAGAAAAAAAAAATGTTTTCAGATCTACCTTAAATTGAGTTAAAAGTCCCATGTATTCATGTAAAGAAAAATGCTTTCTCTGTCATACGTGATTAATTTTGGTCGTCCTGTTAACCAATTCGTTTAGGTATATTATTCTGAACTGCTGGAACAAGGTCATTGATAATATCCTTATTTTCATTTGTTACGTTTTAAAATGCTTAACGTCCGCAATCATAGCGTTAATTATAATCAATGTCCATGAAGATAGGTGGAGATTATTTCACACAAATCACACTCTTTGCAGACAAGAGCGAAAAGGTAAAGGATTGTTGGAAGATGTGAAGAAGGAGAACCAAAGGTGACATGAGAAAACGAGGGTTAAATGAATGAATCGTCACCACTGTCCAGGTACGCCTCCTCCGTTACTATATTCGTAACCGCTGTTTTGTCTTCTATGTTAAATTTAGCCCGAGTACCACCACCCGAACAAAAAAAGGTTTCCGTTCTTTTTAAGTGAAAAAATTGTGAAAAATAGAGGCAGGCCTATCAGACCTTTAGCGATCATTACAAAACCACTCTGCAGGGGCGAGATTTGGAAAGGAGCATTTTGTGAAAGTGGTAAAAACCTGTAAACAGGAGCCGAATACACGGTGAGACTACTTAGGTCGATTAAGACTCCAATGAAGTCAATAGTGAAATGATGAGAAGAGAACAAGTTGTTCATATCTTGCTGACCTAAGCTAGTTCACTCCATCAAAGCTTTCTCGCGCATCGAAACCCCGGTCTAATGAGTGTATTATCATCTGAGTGCTGGTCTAGCGAGTGAGATGTCTAAAACTCGTGTCGGAATTAATCAAATGATTGAAGATATAGCTCTTAAGAGATGGAATGGGGGATCAAGAGCCCACTCTCACTCTCCCCCTCTCTCTCTCTCTCTCTCTCTCTCTCTCTCATTATCTATCTCTGCGACAATCTAGTTTTCATTGATGTCTGAACTAGATCTAGAAAAAAAAATGAGCGCGCGGTGATGCCTGCCTTGATGCAGACGACACGTGTAATGGAGCCGACGACAATAACCATTAACTCCGTCGAGACCAAAAAGAAAAAGAAAAAAAAAGCTCTACATTAAAAGGTATCTCGGTTGCTAGAATAAATCTTTTTATGGAACTAACAACAGAAATGTTCAGTATCTCTCTTATAATGTTCACCTTGCCGGGATGTAATTTGATTACAAACTATAACGACAGTGAATAACAAAGGGATTGTGAATTGCGAGATACTTGAGACGCTATCGCGCCAATTTGATGGGGAAAAAGTTGAAAAATATGATGTAATTTACACCGTCTAATCAGAGGCAAGCGGCAGTGGATATGGAGTGATGATTGGGTGCCTTCTACATCGTCCGTAACCCCCTAGCTAAGATGACAATAACAGGTGTCGGAGAGGACAACGGATGGACGATGGGGTGCTTGAAGGACGGAGTAAGATGACGTAGAGGAAAGGAAGAAAAGATGGATGGATGGAAGGAGAGAGAGGAAATAGACAAGAGACGGAAAAATTATGAGATAGATAGAAAAATACAAGGTTTAATGATAGGAATGAACCAAGATTAGACTCAATTACATTAGGGTTAGTGTATTAACACGAAGGACAATCACAAAAAAAAAACATTATTTGGTAGGGAGATAGATAGATAGATAGATAGATGGACATATAGGAAGGTATGTAGGTAGGTGTGTAGGTAGGTATATAGATAGATGAAAGAAGTTGGGTGGGCAGTAGATGTTTTTGTATTTTAAAATGATTTTTTGCATGGTTTTAGTTTTTGTTTAGTAGTACTTCCCATAAGAAGGAAGAAGTGAGGGAGAGTGAGAGAGAGAGAGAGAGAGAGAGAGAGAGANTGTCTACTGGTTCATAATGGAAAACATTATTGATATATTTTATATTTCAGAAGAGACATGTAGTAGATGTTAATTTGTGTCACTCCTGGTTATTGTTATTTCTACTCTTATACACTCATTTATCTATGTTACGCTATAACTTTGAAATTTGTTATTCTATTTTTAAAAAAGTGAGAATGATCCTGTCTGTTTGGAGTGAAATCAATAAAGTTTGAATTTGAATGCGAATTTGAATTTATAATGAGTATATGTATACGAGGCGGCGGGGGGAGGGGGGGGTAAATAAAAGAGAAAGAGAAGGGAAAAAGCGAAAGAAGGAATTAAAATGAGCTAAATGTGAGCAAGGATAAGATGGTTCACTGGGGGACATTGGGGTACGAGGTGAAAAAAAGGGAACATTGTTTAGGGAAGGAAACACAAGCAAGAATGATGACGATGAGGAAAGGAGGAAAGTTGAGATAGATTGCTAAAAGAAGGATCACTGTAGAGAACGGATGACACATTTAAAGACCAAGATGGAAACAAAGAGCGAGCTGACATCGTAGGGTGATGTTCGAATGAGAAAAATTAGCAGATATGTCATCGCTCTTTTTTGTCATCGAAAACAGACCAAGTAATGTAACAGCGACATGGTTCCATTGCCTGACTTGGTATACCGGGGGCTCTTACCCTTAATCCATCTGGTATCAAATGTCCCCCTCTCCGTATCACCCCGTCAAGTGTTTATACAATTTTGCTTTATTCTCCCTCTCTCCCTGCATCGGCAAAACAATGATGCCGAGAGCGCGTCGCGCAACATCACAAAGGAGAAAATGCATCAATTAAGGGTGTAAAAAAGCCGCGACAAGACCAAGACGGGGTTAGCGTTCCGCCGCTTGCCAATTTACCATTTCTTCATTTTTTCATCCTGCTCTCTTTTCTACCTCCTCCACCCGAAGCTCTTTTTCTAATGTTGCTAACATGCGCATTAGGCC
>BEXV01000628.1:92550-95050 GCA_003118195.1 Hemicentrotus pulcherrimus | reverse complement strand
GTTCAAACTCGAAAGCACTGATAAAAACTCGCAAAAAATAGATGAGTAAAAGCAGTATAGTTAAAACCCCACAAAAAAAAGAAGAAGAAAAATGCATAGAAATGGAGGGGGAATTTTAAAAAGCACAGATCTATTTGCGGGTAGGACAGAGGGCATGACAATATTTTGGTCTCAACTTTACAATGGTTTGGGTATCTTGAAAATAAGTGTGAGAGTGATATCTTTCCTGATAGCCGTAAAGGTCGTCACCAACAAAATAAGGACTTCTATCCTGTCCCCTTTAAACCGGTAAACATTTTTTCTCTTTTTTAATGGTACAATCTGTGATTGTCAAATTTGATGATGAAAGTCAATGATTAGTGCAAAGACCTTTCGTAAACTGCCTGGGCAAGGATAATTAGAGAAAACTACCTGTAGAAAGATTAACATGCAGCGCGTTTGAAGCGAGAAGTTTGCCCGATTGCCTCTATTGTTTTTAGCTTCTTGTTTTCTGATAGCATTTCGTAAACGACGGTATTACTTCGTTTTTATCAAATAATTTTTTGGACTTGGTGGGGGGGGGGTCTTCTTGTTATGGTAGCCACCGCCTCTTAGCACTTTTGATGAATATTTCCTCTAAGCATCCGCCCACAGCAAGATATCAATTTGTAACTTTTAACACCAATATAGCAACAGGATATACATTTCAAACTAAACTTCATACATGAGGCACTATGTTATCCAAAGAAAGAGTCTACTACAAAAACATGAGCCAGATAATATACCAGCAAATTATTTCACAAACACTTGTTATCGACTGGGTGCATTATATGGGAATCCTTCGAGACAAAGAAAGGTTCTGGCCACTCGGTTTTCGTTGTTTCATCCTACGAAGTGAAATATCCGTTTGGTACCAGCAATATTGACCAAACAAAGCTTAACTAGTAAAATAATGGGTTATGGTTGGTTATTATGAGGGTCATTTGTTATACCATATTATAAAATGGGCACAAGAATATAGCCAATGAGCAGCGTCGAATTGGATAACATATGCGTGCATTAGTTTTTACCAAATGCACAGAGAGTGCATCTTGGTGAAAACAACCGGCAATTTCTCGACTTTATATTCATATTGTAGACCCATCTTTAATATAAAACAAATGAAACATGTTTTTAGCTCGTGCATTCATGATATGAACTGCACTTGGTTATTACAGTCGCAATGAGACGGACAATGAACTCGACAAGTCTCGTTTATTATCCTTCTGTGACTTGAACTGCATGCAGTGCATATTCACTCATGCACCCGCAAACATGTATCATTTGTATGATAAAATATAAACACTATCATGTAATAATCATTTTAAACTTTGGCATTAGAACCATTCATGAATTCTCCATACAAACAAATTACATTATGATGGAAAAATAGCTCCTCTCAATTTATGTGGTGACATTTTGTGATTTATTGAAGATAAAATTATATACAACGACGCTTTCTTTTGAAATTCTGAACGAAATAAAATTTGCCTTCGTCGTTTTTGGTATTATGAATGGATCAGTTGATTTGACAATGGTTGTCTAGCCTTTTTTGTTAATTAAAAGTCATTGTGTTTTACGAAATTCAAAAAATCTTCATACGGCTCGAAAAGGCATTGGAAACTATCTATTAAAAGCCAGCTGAAAGATTTTGAGATATTTATAAGCATATCTGATTGGTACTACAATATCGAATAACAAAACAAAATACGGATACAGCTTTTCGTCTTCCACTCATCAGAGTAAATTTTAAACCATATAAAAGCGGTGTATATCGACAAGCCCAATCATTTTCACATGAACACATATTGGGGTAAACAAATCAGGTATACAGTCAGTGAAACATGAGCTAGCCATACCATTATTCAAGAACAATGATACGGGTGGTGAAAGGCGGCTAACAGTTTGAGACGAAAATTTGAGAAAGAAAACAGCCGAATGAAAGAAATGGTGCGGGAGAGACATACATAGAAACAAATAAACACGGATGAGGTATAATGAAAGTAATGACGAAGTAGAGATTGGCACATGAGAAAACAAAAGCAAAAACAAAGATGAAATTAAAGAGAGGAATGTCGAAGAAGAGATAGACTCCATTACATGAATAAAAATGAAGTAAGAGATACATGACGAGGAGTCAGACTGAGAGAAAGAAAATCAAAGGAAGAGAAAGAGAGAGGGGTTGGGAGGAGGGGTCGCGGGATGGACTGGAAGATTAAAGAAAGTGACATCAACATGGATAACTTTGTAGAGGAGGATGTCACGAGATTGATAGCCGTTGCTCTACATCCCCCTCTATGGTTCCGGTATGGAGGGTTCAAGCAGCGGTAAATTACGCCATCTCCGTAATCGTAGAGACTCCGGATGTTTCATCCGCCTCTAGCCCGCCATACTACACTCATACTTGCGAAAAAGAGTAAGAGAGAGAGAGAGAGAGAGAGAGAGGATGGAGAGAGAGAGAGAGAGAGAGAGAGAGAGAGAG
>BEXV01000628.1:51192-92420 GCA_003118195.1 Hemicentrotus pulcherrimus | reverse complement strand
GGGGGTGGGGGGGGGGGGGTGTTCAATCATGGGTAACACTCAGGGGGGGGGGGCTAACCTCTCTTTTAAAATACAGTATATACTTTAGGATTGGCCATCCACAGTAACTATCCAGGTCCTTGAACAAATGTTGCTATCATTTAAACTTTTAGCCAAAATATGTTATAAAGTTATATCTGTATGATTATGTAGGCCTACTTTACGACGTGAATTTAAAAAAGAGGGACTTTCAGCCTTTATGTGTTCTTTATCACAAAGGCAATTGCGCTTTAATATACCAAACAAATGTTAAGCAATGGGGTAAAATAAAAATAAAAGTATATTGGTCTGTTGTGACGTAATATTCTCATCCATTGTGATGCAATATTTTTTCTTCTCAGTCGTGATCGATACGATCATGATATTGATGAAATCAAAATTGCCTCGAATACAAAATCTCTTGAAATAAATATGCAGGTAGAATAATTAAAGTTGTAAAGAATGCTACCTACAAGGACGTCTATACATCAGAAATGTAGACAAATAAAAGAAATATAACACAAATTTCGAAAGATAGTACTAACAAAATAAATGTCAATAACGGCAGGCCTATCATTCAAAGTAA
This sequence comes from Hemicentrotus pulcherrimus, assembly GCA_003118195.1. Taxonomy (NCBI): domain Eukaryota; kingdom Metazoa; phylum Echinodermata; class Echinoidea; order Camarodonta; family Strongylocentrotidae; genus Hemicentrotus; species Hemicentrotus pulcherrimus. The sequence goes on along the minus strand of BEXV01000628.1, from coordinate 91,816 downwards.
CGTTTCTTTTAAAATTGCAACGTGTAATCTTTCCTGAACCATCACTCAAGCTATCACAATAATCAGGTAGCGGTATTTTAGTTTCAGTTTTAATATTTTTAGTCAAATGATCATGATTGATCTTTTGATATTGCCCTGAGCGTTATATCATTATTCGTATTTGGAGTGAATTCGCTGGATTCGGGATCATTTTAGATGATTGATCTTTGAAAACTAATTTGAGTTTCATTACAAAGAGAATCTTCTCATTCCAGTATACCGATACAATCTATAGCTTTGTCATTGTCTCTGCCAACACGAACGTGATAATACGGAGAAAAAATATAGCTTTCGATATAGGAGTGCGTTCACATCAGTCAAAATTGATTTCGAGATGGAGAAGTTTCTCTAAAGCTTTTTGAATTATTATTATTATTTTTAATTTATTATTTGTCTTCGTGCTATCTCTAATGGGCTATTAAAAACAAAGCATACTGTAATTTTTTACTTTTCTTAGAAATCTTGATTAGTTTTATTGTTAAAAAAACACAATGATTAACAAATTCATTACATTTTTTTTTGCAGAAAAATAAATAAATAATCATATTGATTCAAAGTCAGTGTAACATAAAAAACATATATCATGATACTTCTGTATACTGTTATACTATAATCATGGTCTGCCATCATAGCCATGATCCAGTGTAACAGTCGAGAGTGCAGTTTATGCTTTTGTTTAGGTTCCTTTAGTTTCTCCATTCGTTTGATTGTTTATATTTTTTTCATTGGAAAAGTTGTACTCTTAATATTAAAACTTTCTATCCCCTTTATTATTTTTGCAATACTAAAGCTAATCTTCTCATTCAAGTAACTATGTTCACGAGTCTTTATCAATCAATAAGTACCTTATGCATGTGAACTGATTTTTCATTTCAAAAGTTGAAAAAATACTCCCAAGAAATATTTCAAGAAATATTTCAAGAAATTCAAAGTTCAGGATAATGAGAACACATCTGTATTTCTGATCATGCAAAGCACTTTGACTCGTGTTGAAAAATGTGAAGGCTAAATCGTGCAGAGACAAGAATGTGTAATTACATGAGCCTCAGTCTGTGTCAGGCCCAACAAGGGCGAGAGGGACGGAGACAGAATTGAATAGAGAGAGAGAGAGGATAAAAACAAACATGTTATCCCAGTTTTTTTTTCGATTTAGGTATTTCGGCAGACAGAGACACTATTTCTTTTTTTTAATGAAATGTAATGACTTTTTATATCTCAGGAGGAAAATTGTGCTAGGTTTAAATCAGTTTGCTTAAATTTTCGTGGTAACATAATGATTTATTGCCCCAAAATTGTTGTCATTTTTAAGCATAAGAATTTTCTTTTTTTAAAAAGCGTTTTTAATTCTGGTCGTTAACGTAAATTTCTGCTCCTCTGACCAGTGATCTACAAAAAGCTTACGGATTTTCACATAAATAACTTTTTGAATGATATACATTTTTTCGTTTCCAACCGTATATATACTCCACTAGTGCTTCGATGCATTTACAATACCATTTTTTCATACCTCTTCGTTTTTACCGAAGAGTCATCATCATCATTCTCATATCAAGTATCCTCATCTTTATTTTACCCTGTTTATATCTGTCAATAAAAATCATGTTTTAGTGTTTTAGATATCGTAAATAATTAGATATACTTTAATTTTTTAAAGACTTAGGCAAAAAAAAAATCTGCTGTCTCCGCTCAACAAGCGATTCATCGATGGGCAACGTGATTCCATGACAACGTACCCCGCGTTCACCCCAGACAGGAGTCCTAATATTAACGAGGGCCCAGCATGTCACTCCCTTTTTAAATTTTGTTAAAATAATTATTTCAGGGCAGCAGGTATGTCAACTCGCGTTTACATTAGACGGTCGTCTGGTGCGACACCGAGTAATACCGAGATCATACAGATATAAACGGGGTATTTGTCTATATCACGCAAATAATGCCCTTTTTTCATAATGATAATGCCGACCTCTATTCACAAACCTCAATTATACTGAAACTTTTCCATTAATATCTTTTTACAAAAGTTCCCATGAGAAGAAAAAAAAAAGGAAAGAAAAGAGGAAAAACGATTGCTATATTCTAGCTTCTTGTATTTCAAAACTATTCAATTACTATGAAGAAGGCCCGATTCGTGTCTCAATAATTATGTCAATTCAGGGTATGATACGGGTTATAAGGAGAGAAATAAAAGCTCTAACAATGCCCTTTAATGAACCGCATCCCTAAGAGAGCGCAAAATAAACGCCAATGGGTTGGAATACTGTAAAGCGATAATGAGGTTCGTGTTGCGAGTGAGTAGTGCAATCCGTGGGCCCGCGAAGGTCAATAGTTTTTTTTTTTTTGCACTTAATGTCGATACTCTCTTAATACCAATCAGTGATAATAACTGCGACGAAAAGAACGATCTTGTCGCAGAGGATAAAAGATTCAATTTTTCAACAGAAATGTGACTTGTAAGGTATGCAGCGCGTGTCGTGGGCTCTCTTTGATATTTTGGTAATATTCTTTTGGTCGTCAGTGCGTGATCGCACGAATTACAAGCGACAGAAGATTGACAAAACAAAAGCAAATAATTAAAAAGAGCTATCTCTTTGTTAATAATAATAATAATAATAACTATTTCTTATATGGCGCTTTTCAGGTGGAACCTATCAAAGCGCCTTACAGATATATATATATTATTACCCCGGTAAATGCTATAACGAGAGGACAGTGATGCAGAAGTGTCTCTCAAAATGATAAATTGAAAAAGTTTCCAACTTTGCCAAGTTTTCATAATAATATTGTAACCATTTGATTAAAGTCCGTTTGGCTGACAATGCTGTTTGAAACCATGCATTTTAATCTGAGCTCTTGAACTCTACTTCTATAATTTTGTTTGGAATTTGTGTAAACTGCTACTTTTCAATACTACTGTCCAAATCACTTGATTAATATCAACAACCAAAGTATATCATAATACCCAATCCAATATGCAAATACAGTGATGGCATATCAAAAATAGGTTTCAAAATGGTAAAATTTGATAAAATTATAATCATAATATACGATAAATTAATAGTATATGATTATGATAATAACAGCAGTAATAATGATCACAAAACATCAAACTATGATAATGATAATAAATATAAGAATCATTATCCTCCATCAGTATATTCCATTGTTATAGTCACTAATGAGGAAAAGCGACCAACTCACATAAAAAGGCAGAAAGACGTCCAAATTTGATTTGTAATGTTATAAAAACACATTTTCAATGTATTTGCTGCAACCAAAGTGTCGGAATAAAATAATACCACTACGTGCGTTAAATCACTATAATGAGGTTTCATTTCATTTAAAAATTCAAATTGGGTAAAATCAAGTTCTCTGAAGGGAATTAATTAGAAGCGTATGACAACTTTCCCCCAACCAGGAGCTTAATTGCTTTGGGAAGAAGGGAAGTTTGCTTTTATAGAATATTTCCATCCTCTTTGCTTTTCACAAAATAGTAATGGTTAACGAATTTATTCTTGTAGTCCCTGGGTATTAATTACACCGACAATGATAATGCTTCGCTGATGACATACACGTGTCTGGGGATTGTTATCTTCTATAATGCAGCTTTTATTTCTTTCCCCAAACTTACATGTATATGGCATCAGCAGTTAACGGATTCATTTGGCTATTAACGCTGTATATAGTACATGTACATTAATTTTTAATTTATTTTTCTTGCTCAACTCATCTTTGCATTTTGTAGGAGGCAAATCCGTAACATATCAAACTGATTTAATTTTCAGAAAATAAATTGTGTCCGATTTATTTCTATTTGAATCTTGAATATGAATTGTTGTGCATAATTATTATTTGGTGCAACTAGAAACGTGAGTTGTATTGACTGGAAGCAACCGTCTCAGGTTGACTTCTCTTCAGCTATTTGTCTGCCTTTTTCTTCAGACACAGAGGTTAGAAAAACTATCAATTGATATGCTATTTCCCGTATCAGATAACACAGGTAAGATACTCTTACATACAGTTTATGAAAAGAAAAAAAGACAGGCGACATGGAAGGATCGATCTTTAGAGAGACTGCATTTTGTTGGTGCCGCCGCGGGCAATTGTCACAATATCATACCGTGACATTAGACATATTTTCATCCATTCTTTCAGTCACTGCAAAATTATTCAGATCGAATTTCAGCAGTGAAATGGCGATTCTGCAATCCTCTTTCTTATCCCCAGGCAGGGTTGTTACATTTCTACCTTGGAACGAGCAATGCAAGCCGTATCGGTTTCCCGCCAAAATGAATCGCGCGCGTGGATGCATCGCCTGACAGCTTAATATTTTTCAACTTCCGTCCCGACATCAGATGACGAAAATATTAGTTCAGGTCTCGGAGTCGTCATCGCGATGCTATCAAACAGTAGACTCTCCAAGCGTGATGGGATGTCTGTTTTATTCTATTTAGTCGCCAAAATGTGCTCTCTCCTCTCTTTCTGTGTAGCCAGCGAATGGGGGAGCAAGACAGGGAGATGCAAAATAAGAAAATGAAGGGTAAAAGGGAAAAGCCAGCGCGAAAGCGGGTACTCAATTAGTTTACAGCGTCGGGCGTCCATCGGGCTGGCGCTCCGCTCGTGCCCGTTGAGACAACTCCCGAATTAGCGACGTCACTTTCTAGGTTTGTTGGGTTTGTTCAATTGATAAGAACTTGTCGTGTTACGGCCATTACGGAGGATGTTTCAATGCATAATGTTTAGCGCGAAACATCCTTGTGATGGATGGTGTTTACATATTGAGCCTGTCAATTCACCTTTCCCCCCTCTCCGACCGAGGGAATACACACAGCTCGATTGCCCAAATTGGCACTACGACCCATTTGTCACGTAGCAGCAAATCGCAGCAATTTGATCGAAGTTTTAATGACATATGCAAGGATGATTAGAAAGTAAAGGTTCTTCCGACGAAGTAAAGTCATTTCTTCGCCCCGGATTTCATTAGTGGTGTCGTCCTAGATTTACATTCTTCCATCAGTTCTGAAGAGAACACGATTTCTTTTGTGACTTTCGTCTAATTTAAAATAGAATCGAATGTAACATTTAGTATTGATTTAGCTGCGCCAGTGATGCCAACTGCACGTATCCCTCTCATCCCCAAACAAAGCATTAAGTATTTGTACATGATCACAAATTCCATTATCCAGTGTATACAACGTGATGTGGCTTCCTTAATGAAGTTTATTCTGTAGTTTAAATAAGTGCATGTAGATACCTCGTGATTATCCTAGTTGTCCTCTAACTGACAGGCTCGAATAAAAGAGTATTTATTATAAGCAGAGAGTAAATAATTCAGAATTCTGTTATTTAAAATAAATAGCATCGAAAGTATGAAAATTATTAATAATTCCTAGCCTTTGAGATGTTGAAACGGACAGTAATGCGCATCAATATTTATCCAAAACGCATGGCTAAAACGTCAATCACTGATTACATACTCAGCAATCATTATTATTGAATGTTGCAATTAAATCTTTCTGGGGCGGTTACCATCTTTTGCCAACGCCCTTGTGTAAATAAAGTGATGTGGCTTTTATTTCTATCATGATAGGCTCGTTAATAGCCAAAAGTAGAACGCCTCATCTGATCGATTTTGTATTCGCCCATACTGATTTAATGCATCTCTATATTCAACATATCACAATGTACAGACTTTTACTAATTTTAAAGCGGTATTAGTGTGTATATAGGCCTATCTACAGTGTACATACCTCTATCAGTTTCGTTACCCAACACTATCATAACGTTGATTTTGTATGCCACGATAATTGTTCATCATTATACAATGTATTATTTCGAGTCTCGGAAAGTAAACTACATCAATTCAACAAGTGGGATTATATTTGCTCATAACTTTATTCTCCGCCCTTTTTTCGTCTTAGAATAAGTTAACTTCTATTATTGTTTTCAAACATAATCAGAAAGCCGTTATTATGCCTTTTGCTCCTAATACAATGCTCATTTATTTCACGTTTTCCTTTTCCCTTTCTCAATCACATTCTACATATTTTACTAGTATGAATGTACATGAATCAAATACTCTTACAAGGTCTAATTTCTGTTAATTTTTACATGATATTCTCACAGGTCTCAAACATCGGAACTGAATAAAGAGCGAACACAACACAAGAGAGCTTCAAAATTGTCAATCTTTTTATTGTCATGGTACTTATTTTCACATGGTGACATATCTTTTCTTGTAGTTTAAACTTGCATACATCAAACATGAAAACAATATCCAATTGAACGACGCTGAATATCAAAATTCATCTACTTTTTTAATTCGTGATGCTAAATCTCATTTCAAGTCATTCTATAAAACATTGTGTCGACTTGATGAACCTGCCGCCAGCAACACTAATCATCATTTTCCCAGTGCTTCCTGATAACAATCACCACCCTTCATCTTCTACAATGTATATGATTTAATAGATTATACTCAATGTGGCGACAGGATTATCTTGGTCCAATAACATGAATAAACCTCCTCCATTTATAAGAAATTCCTACTCAACGTGTATGTTTAATCAAATTATGCCGATATACAATTTTGTACACGCCTCAAAATGGTTGACTGAATGAAAGACTATGTAGGCCCTTTTAAACAATCTAACAAAGCACAAACATTTCTTTACCCATGTCATTTTTAATGATATACGATTCTCCGGTTCGTAATATTTTTCTCTTTTTAATAGTTTTTTTAGACATAACGGTGATCCTACAACATGATCGTTTATAGTAGCTATTATGCCATTCGACATTATCAATTTCGTTCAAGCCGTTTTACCAAAAAATCTCCCCAGTATAGCAAATACACAACGCGCTTTACAGCACAAGAAATTTATTGATGGCAATCTGCCGACTTGTGAATTGTATACTGATTAATGTTCATGCCTACGTCAAATAAATATGTTTGTTTTTTAAATCCATTCATTCATATTTTTTTTCATTGTCATTTTTGTTATGTAGCGGCAGTGCGGGTCTTTCGTATAAAGTGGAGGCTGCATTAAATAAACACAGAAATCAGTTCAGCTCGTGAAGAACATCTTCAAATAAATAACCTACGTAAACATTATAATAACATATAAGCACAAAACGAAATCGGAACACTGTCGTAATCTATATACAATGCTGAATCAAAACTTTATAAATGTTTTATCAACAAATTGAACGATTCGTTTAATATACATGATAATGATTTTGACGATGATAATAAAATAATATATTACAATATATATAGAATATTCAAAATATCGTTTATGTAGGATAATTCTCTCTACCTAACAATGTACTACAAGGAGAAAAAGACAGTTAGCCTGCACTTACCCGTTTAAAGGTACATTTTATTTACATAAATTTACATACATGTGGCATTTAGTTATGAAATGTAAACTTGTTGTTGTGTCGACTACCAACGTTTACATATTTGGTTTCATACATTCACGAAGTGGGAAAAAAAAGACGGTTTTAAGTATTGGAAGAAAAAAAAAGGAAAAAAGAAAGAAAGAAATACATTGCTTAGTATCTAATTACTTCCCGGATTAGACATCTAATATGGTTACAAAAGTTGCAAAGATCGATCTAAATTTGTCGATAAAAGTCTTTAAACAATCTATTGGCAATCAATATCATGGCCTCTACCGTTAATTCTTATTAATGCTGAAACATTTCCTTTACAGAATTCACTTTCTTCCCAATCAATAGGACACAAATCGGGCCTTTTTTCTTCTTCAGCATTTGAACATTATAAAACAATTGCCTTCCAAATCTAGGTCGAGACCCAATATGTATAGTTACCGTAATGAATACACATTATATCAATCATATTGGCACAAATTCTGCGTCTTCGTCAACACATTGTACACACACTAACACGAAGCGACAATCAAGAGGTATTGTTTCCTGACATAAACGTACTTTGTCACAACTCCCAAATTAGTTGATCGAAAACAATCTTTTCCAGCAAGCAGGTTTCCAGCACTAAAATAATTTGCAAAAAGATACGTAAATGTAAGATGGCAATTCTTGCATAGGAATGTGTAACATGTCATACCTTTTTAAATTTTATCGGACTGATTAATTGATAAATATTCTGTATCTCGCGTTTCATTAAATTAAAGATTCAGGTACAGATAATCAAAGGCTAAGGGGGAATGCACTATCAAAATGCTGATTTTTCACTTACTATAAAAGAAAAAACCCTTTATCTCCACTACGGTCTATTCCATGAATGTGTACTTTAAGTTAACTTTGAATAATAGATGCCGGCTTCATTCATATAAGCCGGTCCCTGGGATATCTATTAGAAGCCGGTAAAATTCGCGCCAACAAAAACTACTTTCTGCATCCCATAACACCCACCTGCTCTTCCCCTTTCCTGCACAATCTCTATACAACTTGACACCATTCCGCCAATAATTTCACAAATTAAATATTACCTATGTCTCATAAATTCCTCCATTCCAGGCAAAAATACGAGGGGAGTTCACACTGGAGGGAATATCTACTACAGTGTGAACTCGATTGTGAGAGTGGTTGTACGCTTTAGGCTTTGGAGAACTAAAAGAGTCTAGATTTATACGAAGGTGGTCAAGAATAATAAATCAACTCTGGATTAGGTTAATTGATTATATGAAAGAGAAGCAAAAAGTGATATGTGTGTGTGTGTGCGTGTGTAATCGCATTTGAAAGCATTTTCTAATTTGCTGCGTCGCACATAATTTTCAAGCGCCCATCAGTCGAGTCGGAATTGTGCGTGGCGGCAAGCAAAATAATATGGGTTAAATTCAAGAATGGGAGTTGCACACCACATTTAAGATGAAATTGTAGGGAGGGGGGACAGACCTGGCAGTAGCCGTCAAAAATGGACGTGGCCAAGAGGAAACGATGGAGGAGAGAAAGGGGTCACTTTGTAAGGAGTGAGAAAGAAAGAGTTTCCGGTGGTATAGAAAGATTAACATCTGCTTGCCCGACAGAGGTGCCGATTCCTAATTCTGTCCTTGCCGACCTTTTCTATCTACCTTAAATGCACCACTTTAGCAACAATCCTCGACTTTTTGCCTCCGATCTTTAGGAGGATATCCAATAAGAGCGAGAGAAGAGCATCAGCTAAACTACCGGTAGGCGCACTTTTGAGGTATTTTTTTTGTATTCTGGGAAATGTAGTGAAACATTTATGCCTCACAAAAGAGTCTCCCTAAAATGGCGGAATGAAAATGCATACCCATTTTTGGTTATCAATTGAGTGGATGAAAGTATTATCTTATGTTGTTTCTTCTATATACAATAAATACATTTAGCACATATAATACAAAAAGTAGACAACTTTTCTTTGTGGAACATAATAATCAGAGGCGACCACACAAATTTAAAGAGGTGGTCCTTAAGCAGGTTTAAGTGTATTTGAGCACAGGGAGATGTTATTCAAGACTCAATAACCTTTCTTCTGCGATAATGCTCTTTAAATGAATTGATGTTTACTGCTTCTGCTATAGAGCCATTCAATTTTAACAAGTACCAATCACCCTTACATACACAAAACAACCATGTTCTGAAATCAAATTCACCTTTTCTAAAGTGCCCCTGAAGTGGGCAGACCTACCATGGCTGACATCTTAATTTGAACAGGATCAAGCCAATGGAATGATCAATCTGATTAAGATATATTATTAAAGGCTCTGTAGTACTTTCTTAATCATGTTTCCCAAAAACAAATTCACAGTCAGGAATTTCCTTAACTAATACTTTGTGGCTCTTACTTTCAAGAATAAAGATTGGATTTTTAAAGCTTTCATCAGCAATACATGGCTAAACAAAAATGTTTTTTTTTGGGGGGGGGGAGCGGAGATGAAAGCGGGGATATCAAAATGATATGAGGTGAGATCATTCATATTTTAATATCAATATACATTTATTTGCTATACTCTTTCATTGGGCTCTTGCATAGCCCATGGATTATCTTTAGTAACATTAGCATGTGTATCTCACAATGTTTTCAATTCAGAGACTGTAGCACAACCCTGTGAGGAAAAGTAAGGGGACTCAATGGCTGGCTCACTAGGTATTAAACTGACTGATAAAAGTAAAACTTATATCAAGCTGTAAATGTGAAAGATGTTTAATCAATTTGGAGGACGTTTCATCATTAACAGTAATTTTTTTCAAAATAATCACTTGAAATTCAATACAGGTTGTTAAACAACTTGCAAAATAGACTTTCAATTGAGATGAAACACACATACACACACACAGAAGTGCAAATAACTAAAACCTTTTTCCAATAAAATAAGGCTGAGTGCTATACAGTTTGTGTCATAAAGCGTTGACATTTTCATATTCAAACCATGGTCATTGCTTTTTCCAAGGCTGAATAATCCATTAAGAATAAATTAATAATTTGAAAGTTGGTCCAATGAAGTTTATTACTGGTAATGTATTCTCTGATGTGATGGTGAAAACAAAAAAAGATAAAAAGGTAAATAGAAGATTAAGCAATCTTTGGTCACAAAGGTTTGTTTAGGACAAAAGGAGAAATGATAAATGAAATCATTACCATTTGTAGTAAATTGCCCATAAATAATTGCAGATTGTGCTGCTCTTTAAAAATAGGCGACTGAAATCATGTATTAAAATAAAATGGCATTGGACAATCCAATCACCTCTGCTACCAATCTATCAGTAATTCTATTAGATTCCATTTAATCTATTGAATGGAAATGTTAATGACAGTTTTGACATGAATACAGGATGCCACAATAGATAATTAATTGTTTCTATCAAAATGAAATTGAATCTATTGTACAATGCTAAAAGGAAAACAACTGTTCTATTAAGCCGAGTAGCATATAGAAATAACAAAATAATCGTCAATGTGCCAATGGAATGGCGCAGAACCGGTTGGTCTCCTGAGAAGGGAAAAAAATGATACTGAGAAAGAATGATTAATTAATCTAACAACAACAAATTATAGGTACATCTAAACTCACTGTAGAAATATCATTACCAATAAATCGTCAATCACTATGTGCCACAGCATAGTGCATTGCCTATTGTACTGTGTTATCATTACAAAAACCTTTATTGACTAGACTTAACACAGTTTCTATTGGCAATACAATAAGGTTTTTAAATTGCTGTCGAGCAGGTATTTTTTTCAAGTGTTTGCAAACATGTTTCAAACAAAATAGAGATTAGTCATAAGTGTTAAATGAAATCATGACCCTTTGGTGGCAGTTGACAACAGTTGGAGCAACACTAAAATCATGCTCATGAAAATTGAGTTGATTTCACTGAATTTAAACATGTTTCTTCAGAATATACCCCCTCCCAATTTTTGTTCATATTTGAACAATTGATTTCTCAGTCTAGCAATGTCTTGTGCAGACATATTTAGCATTTCTTCCCCCAAACAATGTATTAATGAATGTGACATGAGTTAGCAGGGGCAAGAAGAATACTTTTTGTTGGACAAAATAGGTAAGTGTAAATGTGTCTTGTTATGGAAATGAAACACATGGCACTATCATTTCAATTCTCCCAGCAACATCCATGTTGACATCTATCATGGTCTAAATGATAGCTACTCATATGAACGACAACAAAATAAATTAGCACACATCACACAACAGAGAAACAAAAATACAATGTCCAAAACAACACATCTTAACTCATAATATTGCACTTTCAAAAGTGGACTTGTACATGCAGTATAGGCACGTAGGAATAAATAACAAGTCCACAGTCTAAATATATATATTACAAATGCATAATAATGCATACATGTGTTTCCATACAGGTGCATGTATTTGATATGTGATTATGATATGTCTAATGTACATTCACCAGTATTCATGTTAGACTGAGCCTGCTCTGAGATTGACCATTTATTTTCCAACCACACACCACAAAACATCCCTTTTTTCACGTAAAATGGACGACGTCATTACTGTTACGGGCATCGTTAAATCTGAGATGTAGGCCCCCACATGTTATCAGTGTCTGTGATATGGTGTAATATTGAAGCCCTAAAAAATTGCGCTTGGAAATGATCATGAACAGCCTCAAAAAAGTAAAAAATCTTTGAGTGACCGGTTTTACCATAGTCATTTTCCCTAATAGACTGCAATGTAATAAAACCCTTTCACTTAAGGTCTAATCACGAAAGGAAAATGAAAGATATTTTTGGTTTCCAATCATAAATATCTTGATAATCAGACGGGCGATCTGCTTGTAAAAGTCATGGGATTCCTGACTGTCCTAAAGGTCTATAATTATGATTGCAGCATGAGCTAAATCCAAGATTTTCTTTCAGAATCTGAGGCAATGTTACTGACTCACTTTAATGGCTCTCTTCTCAGTATTATCCCCAAGTGATCCAAATCAAGTTGACGTTTACTTGTTAGTTTTTCTCTCTGGGTTTGAAAGAGGGTCATTCTCTTGCTTTGCATGTTGCAAGTACTAAGTAAAGGCAAGATTAGTAGACCAGTTTGAAGAGTAGTGGTGAATACAAAATTTATCTTTTGGCCTTGATGTTTGACTCTACAAAAAAAATTATTTTGGGCATTTGCAAGGAAGGGTGCGATGTAATTTTACCGTTTAAATTTGCACACAGAAGATTTTGCCTACCTTATATTATTACAATCTTTCTTTAAGTCAAAAGTGATTTTTGTGGAGCAGTAAAAATGCATCCTTGTATTTGCTGTCTTTTTCATTATATTTCTTAAAATTCAAATAATTTGTGTAGCTGTGAATTATTATATTACGTGATTTATTCCAAATTACCATACCCTAGGGTAATGAGGTAAATGATCTGGTTTGACTGGTTTCACAGGATCCTGCATTTCTTCCATCTGGCAAGGAAACTATCCCAGTGAAGTTATATTCTATATTTATTTGGCAGTGATATCTCATCCATAGATCTTTGAAATTTAATGTGAGGTATTAAAGTGCAGCAGTGTTAAGGCTGGAATCAAATATAACTAGAAGTCATCCTGCTTCAAAACAGGATACAACAAGAGTGCAGGGTGCAATGTCTGGTTAGTCTTGTGAAGGTGGACGTGTTTCCTTTCCCCTACTGAGAAACCTGGTCTGAGATAGGAAGGGTCATCAATCGTCTCTTGGGTTATTCCAAAGATGAAAGGATGTGTTACTGGAATGGATAATTCACTCCATGTTTCTTTTGACATGATGGAAAAACCCCACTTTCATGAAATGAGGCGGTTGAAATGGCTTTAGTTTGTAATTCTATATTTTGTAAATGTTTTGATATCTCTCTTGTAATCTATATCTTCACAAGACACCTTATTCTGCAATCTTCTTCACCATGTTCTATTGAATCCCTTTTAGAACATGTTCATTCCAACCTGTTCAGGTTAAAATGCAAGCAGTGGTAGTAAGAATATCTTTGTTCACTTCTGTCTTTGTACAGTCTGTTTGTTCCTAGAGATGATGCTCACATGACATTACCTGGACAAAGATCTATTCATGTGTCTAGAGGCATATGACAGCAAGAAGCTGTGCAAGGTGACTGAGGTTTAGCTCCTGTGATAAGATCTTCCAACGAGACCTCATGCAGCAACTGATATTTGTCCCCCCCCCCCTGGAGCTAGCTCTCAATCAATATACCCCCTTGCTTCAGGAGCGTTGCTTTTCTTTAGGAGAGGCTACTGAGTATTATTTTGCATTTTCACAATTCCAGCAAAAGTACTTGACACCCCTATTTTGTTGGTATACTCTTGTCACAAAGTGCCTCATTTCCCCCTCTGGACCGCAGTGGTCTCTGCTGTGCCAAAGATCTGTCAGTAGAAGGAAGAGGGTGAAATAATGCTGGCTGACAAAGGCAGAACTGTCTAGGTGTCTCATTTCTTGTTGCTCTCTGGACTCTTTGGAGGAGTAATCTCAGAAGTGGCCAACCCTTTTGAGGATTGCCTCTTGGTACAGCTACAAGCTCTGGTGGGATCGGCTCCAGTGTAGGTAGAAGGTTAAGTAGTGTTAGAGTGTTAGACAATGCTGTCAGATCTGTCTTGGTGTTTCATTTGTCTTTCCTGGACTCTCTGGTGGAGTGGTCTCTTAAGTGTCCGACCCTGATAATGACTGCCTCTTGGTATGGTTACAACCTCTGCTGAGATTGGCACCAGTGTTGTAAGAAGGTGAAGTAGTGTTAGATGATGCTGTCAGATCTGTCTGGGTGCCTCATTTTTTGTTGTTTTCTGGACTCTCTGGAGGAGTAGTCTCTGAGGTAGCTGACCCTGATGATGACTGCCTCTTGGTACGGCTGCGAGGTCTGCCAGGGTTGATGCTGCTGGAGTTGGAAGCAGTAGAAGTTGTGCTGGATGATGCTGTCAGATCAGTCTGGGTGCTGATCCCTTGGACCTCACTAGAGGGCGTCTTCTCATCACCTGTCAAAAAAGACAACACCCAATAATTTGTATTTATGAACAATGACGACTGAGGAGCATACCTCCTGAACTTCTGCACCAAATAATAGGAATTTCTTGACGCGAGATTGGGAATAAAGAAGAACTTACTTTCTTGTTCATAGGAGTTTCCAGAAAAGAGAGGAACCTATAGACCCTAACATTAGCAGGAAGGCAAGAAAATAGGAAACGATCCCCTCACATAGGAATGGTTGACATTATTGAACCATTCTGAACAGAGCTTACAAAACAGATTTGGAGAGATTTTATGCCATACAACTTTCTTTTAAATGAAACATGACCCACATTTAATCAAATTCCCTGAGCCTTTAAAATGGTAAAGTGATTTCAAGAATACATGGTAGATTTTTGTTAAGTGTTGTAGAGTATCCACTTGAAAAAAAAAAGTTTATCCTTGATAGCAAATACAAGGATATGATACCAGCTACCATTACTTCGAAATGTGCTGGTATTTGTCTGTATAAAGCATTTCAACAGTCACTTGGGTTCCTGTCTGTATATTCCATAACACTCTACATACATGAGCTAACAAGCAAATTCATTGTATTTCTATTTTCTGATCATTTTTTAACGATTCCTTGACAGGATTTCTGATTCATATTTTCTAATTCTTATTTATGATACAAGCATGAAGAGGTTTATTATGCGGGTTATGCATATTGTTTGATATTGTAACCCCTACATAATGACATGTGAATTGATCATTACTCTAACAGAACAGAACAGAAATGTATCATATTAGAATACCATTACACCTCATTAATTGCTAGCAATAGCATTGACCATTTTATTGATATGTAAAACATTACATACTGATCGTATATGAATACACATACATGCTTAATATATCTTGTATCTTGTAAGGTTGCTTTGAAGTGTACGCCTCATGGTAAAGATTTGAACTTAAACATACGTTCATACAGGACACAATCGCAAAGACATTAACAAAATCATCCTATGACCTTGTAAATCACATTTTCAAATGAGCAAACACTTCTTTCAACAAAATCCTAACGTGATTTCTATGGGATATACCATAGAGTATTGAGTTGTGTTGATTTTTCAGAATTTGTTTCAATTATTTGCGATTGTGTTACACGTAAACTACAGCTTTACCTCTGCCTTCCTTGCGTCCGCCAAGTCTTGGAGAGTGCTTCTCACCACTCCCTTGGCTGCCGGTGAGTTTGACCGAGGCATTGAGGGAAGAGGAGAGGGACAAGGCAGGCTGGCCCTGGGTCATGCTGGCCAGGAGTCTCTCAGGCTGGGAGAAGCGATTGGGGCGGGTCACACTGCTGGAGGGCGACACCTGGGGCTTCTCTGTGGGTGTGGGATGGGTCGGTGGATGATCAAAGAGTAGTAGAAGGTGGGTGAGGATCGAACAGTAGTGGTAGGAAGAAGGAAGGATAGGGTGAAAGGCAAAAGACAAAGAGTGAAGAAAAAAAGAAGAAATTGAATGAATTTAGATATCACAAATACCTTTATCAGTTGCCATATAGATTATAGTACAATCAATTCGTCGCTGTTTTCACGAAGTGACGGTAGTGAAAAAAAATTGCATTCACTTTGCATTACGATTTTCCTCACTACCGTCACTTCGTGAAAACAAGGACGAATTGTCCTTGGGGTACTTATCCGGATACGCACAGCACCATTTAACTATTCTTCTTTTATCATATTTATACATCTATTTTCATGGTGAGGGAATAAATGTCTCATGCCTCATAATATGACAATTTAATAATACATACTTACCATATCTTTTGAATGCATACATTTATAAAGGGATAGATTTATACACAATTATTACATGCAAATAATATATCAATGGAAATTTTAATGAAAAACCTCTGGAAAACATTCATAGAAACATTTGAATTCAAATAATTCAATTAGGATTGAGATATAACAAGTTATGTCAAAATACTGAGAGGTACAGGTTAGAAAAAATTAACTTGTTTAGAAGATAAGATTTGTTTATGGTTAATTACAAAGTTTAGACCCATAAGAAGTAGTGATTATTGTCATTTGTAAAATGAAAGTTCAATGGTTTGATGTTATTCATTATCAAGGCAATGTGATCAAGCATTTTTGTTGAGGTATGGATTAAATAGTGGTTTGTTATTTATTATTCATATTTAATAGAAACAAATTCAAACGTGTTTTACAATACCAAAGATAGGCTTATTTATTCATTTGGGCACATATTCACCCACAAAAACAAGAAATAGGCTTTTTACTCATGCATGCAAAGTTAGGTAACACATTATACAATTTATAACCATGAAATACAAATCAACTCTCTTATAGTTATCACAATATTGTACAAAAAAAAAAGTGAGTAATATGAACATCATGCATTGTTTTATACATTCATCTACATTTCTTTTTGAATGGACTATCATATCTGATAACCTGTATGTGAATGGCTAGTAGTAGATGTTGCTTGCATTAATACATTAACTGATGTTGTGGTGATGATTAGTACATGTACCGGTATGTATGCATACTTGTGTTCAAAGGGGAACTTGGAATAAAGTCATGCAATATTCCAAGTATGTCACATCTTGCAAAAATATCAACAAAAGGGTGACATTGAATTTCATATACATGTCAAAACAGTTGAAAGAAACTTGGATAAAGAACAATAATGCATATCATTAATTGGTAATTTCNTATATATATATATATATATATATATATATATCGTCCTTGTTTTCACGAAGTGACGGTAGTGAGGAAAGTCGTAAGGCAAAGTGAATGCAATTTTTTTTCACTACCGTCACTTCGTGAAAACAGCGACGATATATATATATATATATATACATATATATATACATATCAATCTAATTTCTTGCATAAACCACCAATTTTTTTCACCTTCATTAAAATACATAATTGATCAGTGACCATGCAATATGTCCTCCACACACCACTACAATCTCTGCAAGCAAGCAATCAATAAATAGTGGATTGACATGGAGAAGAATGGTATGGATTCTTCAGGTATATGATAGGAAATGACCTGTCAACAATTTTGCACCAAAAATGAGGCAATTAATCTCCTCCAAGCTGTTGCGTTCAGTAACTGCGTCACCAAACGGGCAAAACAATCGATAAATTGGCCTCGTCACAATCCAATTTTTCCATGAAAAATGTTGCCACTCGAGTGGGTTTATCACTATGGCTTGTTTGATCGTTGGAGACACGCGTTGATATTATCTTGGCGATGATGAGGGCATTACAAACATCCTGGCTGATCATAATTAGTGCTCACCCTCACATCTTATACATACTATTTATGAATTTAGGTAGAGAGAGAATATGAGAGAGAATATGGGAGAGAAAGAGAAAAGAAAGGAGTGAGAGAAAGAGAGAAGAATAGAGTGGGAGAAAGAGAGAGAGAGAAAGAGAGAGAGATTTGATGATAGAGAGTGGGAGGAAGGTGAGAGAGGTAAGGGAGTGGAACAGAAGGAGAGAAGGAAAAATATTTCAC
The DNA here is from genome assembly GCA_003118195.1 of Hemicentrotus pulcherrimus. Lineage (NCBI taxonomy): Eukaryota > Metazoa > Echinodermata > Echinoidea > Camarodonta > Strongylocentrotidae > Hemicentrotus > Hemicentrotus pulcherrimus. Next base: position 73,813 of record BEXV01000628.1, on the reverse strand, counting down.
ATGTTGATATACAAATATAACAAATTTGGAAAATGCACTGTATAATTTACCACCTTCCTAAGAAGTATGTATGCAAAAGAGGCAAGGTTGGTGAAATCTCACTGCAACTATAAGAACATATGGACAACCAGGAAGCTGCAGTGAATAATTCCTTTTGTCATTATTTATGAAGTTCATATTTGGAATTAACTCATCTTCTTTTTCTAGCAGTGGCTAAAGGGATTTGGAAATATTTGCTTTTCATCCATTTTCTGAGTAATGAAGATGGGGTGTTATACACGGCAAATATGACAAATAAGATTTATTTAATTTCTCATTTCTTGTAAAGAGCAAAGTAGGTTGATTCTTTTCAACAAGATTTATTTTGGACTAACAATGCATAGGTCATGTAATTTTGATGAAACAAATAGTGACTCAGTAAAACTGTCGACACAATTTTTTATTTTGAGCTCCCTAATCCAGTAACAACAAAAAGAACAAATATCATGCTTATTAATTTCTGGGAGCTTAGCAAACCCTCAATACCCGTTTTAAAAGAATACATTGATCTAAATTGCATTGCAGCATACCACCCACAGCAAGCAGATCAAGCATCCTAGATTCTGCACACAAAAATGGGACCCTATATGTATATCAAAAAACTTAAATTAAAAAAGATTATGTAATTGTGCCGCAAGACCTGAAGCTAATTTGTTATGCATTATTAATGAATACTGATGTAGAAAATATCGCATAGAACTGAATGTCATTATGTGAAATATATCGTATTTTAAAAGAAAAAGTCGAGATTTCCCCCCCGCAGCCAATAACAGTGTGCTATTTTTAGTGATTGACTTTCTGTTCAACTAAGTTGAGTCTATAGAAAATATACAGAAAATGATTATAAAGAACGTTTCTCATAAAGAACGTCTAACGACTAATCTCACCATTTACAGTGACTGAGATTCTGTCATGGCGTCAATAGCAAGGCAAATGATTAATATCACAGTAGACATTCATTAAAGAAAAAGATGATATCATCATACATTCACCCAAAACAGGTTTAATTAACATGATTTTCCTATTTGCACGAGCTTGTTGAAGCCTCTGGTATGACTGCACTAAAATGTGGAGTTCATTATGATATAAGTATTTTCATATTCGCTTGTAGCACTGGACAAATAAGATGCGCCAATGCGTCGCCATTGACAAAGAGCCAAGTAAATCCTAGATCTAGATCTTTAAAGATAAAAGGGATTTGTTGATTACAAAATGAGTGCTCTCTGACAAGACCATACTGTGACTTTTGTTTAATATCTACAAAATATGTACAAGTGCCATTGCACAATTTGAGAACAAATTGATGGGAGGGAAACTGGTTACAGAGTATCATGCTTTGAATTTATATTTCTGCTACTTCCCATATCTAATTAAAATTCTTGACAAAATATAATTAAAGCTCATATTTTGAATTCTTGAAGTACACACAATTCAGATTTGTCCACAATCTTTTGTTAATATTCTTAATTTTCAAATCAAAAATTTAAAGCTGAAAAGGTCGAGCACTATTTGGTTGTTAATTTGAATGTCAGTTGTTAATTTATCTGGTACATTTAATAATGCATAGCAATTAAGTTAGAATTATATTTTGTAGTGAAAACAAGCTCAAGTAATATCAATATCAATTCAGTTGAAGTTCAGCAAACTCTTGTCATCCCAATCATTGAACAACAGTACAACACTGATATTCTTCTTACAAGTTAGTCAATATATAAAGCTGATTCTTTAAAAGTTCAAAACAAAGCAGAAAGAACTGTAATCCCAATAAGTCAAATGACTATCAAAAAATAATCATACATTTAAAAATACATTTTGTAAAAATGTGAATATTAAATTCATTGTTATATAAAGGTAAAGTTAACTGTTAAGAAAATGTTTTTGTGACGACACCACAGGGCCAAGATAAGAAATATCAAGATTAAAGGTTTATTTTTATTGGAATTCTGTTAATGAGAAGTCACAGATCAATGCCTGGATGAACATGCATGAGAATAAAGGTGATAAACGAAGGTGGGAAAGGTGATAAACGAAGGGAAGAAAGATGAAGAAACTGCAGAATGGGTGGAATTTCTTCTCTGCGGTTGATTGGATGAAATTTCCATGCATCAGCTCTGATTGGTGGACTAAGACTAAGAGAGCAACGTACCGTTCATGAAGAACGTTACCACTGATTTGTGCCTCGAAGGGGAGTAATACACACATTCTTGTCAAGAAAGAAAATAAGTTAAAAGAAATGCATTCATTTAGCTATTATATGTGTGATTTCTCTATGTTGTATCATCTCAATAGTGTGTTGAAATACAGTTTATATTTTGTTTTGTTGGTAGTTGAATACACATAGAGTACTGGAGGGTATCATAAATAAGAGAATGCCAGTTTGTTGTTCATGTATAAGCATCGACCTACTACTTTTCCAAAGAACAATAAATTGTATATCTAACACCAAACACCAAAACAGCTGCAAATAGCTATAAAAATACATCACAATTTGACTGGGTACACAAGTACTACCAATGCAACAATGTGTGTTCAAATCATCTACAAAAATAAAAGAAACAAAAACATTAAAATACCTATTTGACAAACAAGAAGCAAATTAACAGAAGCCACAGCAATATCAAAATCTGTTGCTACCAATAAATACCCAAACAAAATAGCAAACATATCAAACAGAATAAAATTGGGGGTACAAAGGTACCAATAGAATAATTAGCTTGTTTAGCAATAGAGCATGCACTAAATAAAGAGTTAGAGTAAGTAAAAACATTCCACCCAAAATACAACCTTTGTCAATTTCCAAGTCCCTCTTTCCCTCTTTTAAAATCATACTAAGGCATTCTGGCTGAAATACAGTTGATGTAATATTTGTTAGAGACACCTTCCCTCTTCATCTTTATCTCCACCAAAGTTTGAAGACTTAGTGGATAGGATTCTGTTTCAAACATTTATGAACAAAAGCAAATTTACTCTTTTTCTCTCTGAACTATGTTTGATTTTGACCAAGAATTCTTGATTGACAACATCCAAATTAAAATTGAAAAGAAAATTTTCTCAAGTCCCTTGATACCGTGCCTCAGCTATTTCAGAATTATCATCATTTATTTACGTTTCAATTGGAATTATTTATTTTTCAAAATGTTGCTGAAGAATAATGCAATTGAAGATAAGGCCAGCTGAATATATAGCAAATTTGTTGACTTCCCCCAAAGTGTAATTAAAATATAAAGTGCGAGATACACACAGTCAAAGTAGGAAGAATCCAGTAGTACCACAAGGCCTAATAGGTAAGGAGAGTCAGAAATGAGTGATATAATAGAAACCATCAATATATGACCAAATACAGTGAACATCAAACCAAGAAGTGAGTGCCATGGTGAGTTACCCGTGGACTTTGACGTGAACTGAAGCTTCGACGGCAAGAGGGAGCCCTTTGAATCCACGTTGGTCAGGCTGTGTGCGGGGCCGCTGCCGGACGACTCTGGGCTAGTGAAATACCTTGTGTCTGATTGATGCGTGCAAGGAAGGGCAAGTTATTCATAGAGCAAGTTTTTTTTATTCTCAATAATCACACAACTCAATGTACCATGTAAGGTACAGTTAAGAATCAATCACAAATCTATGTTCTACATGTATGACCCAACTAAATCTGTTACATTCATATACATGTACCATACATAGGACAACTAAATTTAGAACATTTCAGATGCAATGATGTTCTTTTATTATTCAGACTGAAATCTGACATGATTGGCCATATTCTACTAAATATTTAGACTGGAAGCTTAGCTTGGTTGAAGCTGGGTCTCCATATGAGTTCAATTAAAACCAAGGTCTAATATCTCCCTTTGTGTATACGACTTGTTCTTAGCACTGGGTTTAACTCAAGGAGTAGAATGAGGACTAAAGAGTTCAAAACATGTAACATAAAACTTGATTTTATACCAAACAATGATTTGTATACAACAGGTCATTCAAAGATCAGCATTAATGATACCCTGATAAGTATATATCACAATATTGGCCTATTTAAAAAAAAAGTCACTTGTTGACACTGAACTGTACGCCAAAAGATTTTGTAATGGAGATCAGCAAATGAATGTGACTAAATTCTCTCTTAACCCGTTAACTACAAAATGCATTCATTGCCAAAAAGTCCAGGACGCAAAGGGTTAAAGATAAAAGCATTTACAACAGCACATTCAATATATTTTTGAAGCACAATTGATGTATACAGAGATGATTGATGTGAGGGTAGAGTTGGTTACACTTTTCAACAAGTATAATGACTCTATTCCTTGAAATCATTGACTCGAAGGTAATGCTATAGCAAGGAAGATATGGGGGTACAGGAGGATCTTGATTACAACCTTAAATTGGAGACAAGAACTGTCTGTTCATTTAAAAAACTAAGATATATATCACATTAAGAGCCGATAAACTGTTCATACTCTTTTGCAAGACAGATACAATGTAAACATTTCTTAGAAATATGCCATACACGCTATAGGTCCATTTTTAGTATTTTAAATATTAATCATGCTTCCTATCATAATTTACACATTTTCGAGGTGATACTTCCAGAAGTCAAATTGTGCATTCTTTTTAAATCTAACACAAAATTTGTGATAAAAATGTACAAGTATGACTTGTGCCTCAAGACAACATTGCTGATCATTCAGCAAATTTGGAACATTTTTTAATCTAAAGTTTCAATCCAGTCAGAAAGACAGAGAGGTAGATCATCATATTGTAAACTTTCTTCATCATGAGAAGACGACTTACTTTGTATTTTCTGGCGAGCGAGGGCGGGCTCAAAGACGTGGGCCGAGTAGTCTTCAAAGGTGGAGCAGTCTTTGTGGTTCTTCACGATGGTATCCAGGTACTTGGATCTCTCCTCATAGCTGACAAGACAGGCAATGTGTTAAGGAAGACTGGCTACATATATATTCTGATATTGGCAACTTGATTCCACCAATCAGTATCACATCTTTACAAAACAATGGTAAAAGTACTGTTTTGACAGCCACAATATTACTACAATGTACATAAACTTGATGGTTAGTTCTCTCTAAAAAAAGCATACTAAACCTGAAGCACTTTCGTCCAATGCAGAGTGCTATCCATAGAAAAGATTTGTAAAGTATGTATTTTCAATGAACAAATTCAATAACAAATGGTAAATCTCATTAAACTACTTGGTGTCAAAAGGACTCCTAATATATGGTCCGCTCCTACTCCAGGATTCTCAATTACTTGACCAGCCAGAGGGCTGCATTGTCAGGAGAGCCCTTGAAGAAATAAATAACAGCAAGTACATGTAGACAGCAGATGATATTTGCTTCATAACACTTGAAAAGGGGTTTTCCCCAGAAGTGCCAAAGTATCCAGGGATAGTACTTTCATTGTCTCAACAAGTGATTTCAATGACTCTCACTGCTGGAATGTTTTTACTTGCATTTGGTCAGGCATCTTAAATGCCTTCTTCATTGACATGTGCAGAGTCATCAATTACTAATATGAAAGAGATGATTGAATACCTTCATACCAAAAGAATCGATTCTAGATGCGACACGAGATCCTGGGAAGCGTTTAGCATGAGGACATTTCAAGTGACTGCACCTGCAAAAGACTTCCATGTGTGTCCTGGACACGTTTGACATGAAGAAACTATTCAAATCAACGTATTATATTGTTGATTCTAAATCATTTCAAAAAACAAAGTTGAGGTATATTGTTATTAGGACAATTCCACATAAATCTATCATTATCACAGTAACTAAACTCTTGAAAGAAAAAAAAATGCATATTTGTACGTCTTATAAACATAGCTGGTGAAAAGTTTACTGTAAGAATCCTCAAAAACAAAACAAACAACAACAAAACATGGAGAGAGAAAAGAGTGTGCAAACTACAAACACAAAGAGACAGCTGGGAAATTTATAAACATCACACTCATACATTAATGAGGAACACGCCCCCCTTCCTCCTCCTCCTCCTCCCCACCCCTTCTCCCCCTCTTCCTCCCCCTCATCCTCACCCTTCCCTTCCCTCCCCCTTCCCCCTGAAAGTGTTTGATGGTCAAGCAGCTGAGAACTGGGGGGCTTTTCATATTAAGCTCATTGACATCAATCCTTAATGCCCATTCAGGGCAGGGGAACAATAGTGTTAGCCAAGCCAGCAGCTGCTACCAGACATAGCACTGGGGCACACTCCTACCTCATACCATGTTGGAAAGACAATTTAACTTCTATTGGGGGTGCGACAGTCAGGGGAGGGGGTGTGAATCTATGTTCTGGTTCACGACCATTACATCTGAATAATTAATTTGCCAGATTACAAGAGTTTTCACTGATCTGGGGAATATAATTCTATTTATGCATTACATGAAAATAACTGCAACTTATCATTTACAATAGTGACAGGCTAGGAGTTATACTTGTTTATAATTAATAATCAACTATTACTATTAAAGTTTCATTCCTTCACATTCTCCATATTTAATGTATTATTTTTTTCTTAGAGAATGATAGGAATGAAACAGACCTAAAAATTACAGTAATGCACCAGCACTCCAGCTTACTGGAACTTTATGATCTTCAATAATATTCAACAACTTGTTGATAGCTTTTTTTTTTTGCAAGAAGAAATTATATCCATGCATACCATCAGTGTTTTAAACTAATATCTTTGCAACATGCAAATTTTCCCCAAAACTGGACAACACAACTTTCTAATTTTACAAATAGCCACTAGTTCTATAAACAAGGACTTGTGATCCTACGATCTGTCATCTTCAAAACATGCCTCTAAACAAATCTGAAGTAAATACTAATAAAATGCAGTTTGTCTGTTTGGAGCCAGAAGGACATTAACTCTGTATAAAATGATGAGTTAAAACCCTCCTGGTTCCAAACAGGCAAGTTAATTGTTTCTCTAAACCCACCTGTAGCAGGAGGTACCCTACTAAAACTGAAGTATGGAAACTTTTAGATTTGACACAAAATATGCAATTTCTCCCTACAGGGGAAAGTAGAAGCAGACTTTTTTCCCTCATAATCATCAGGACATGATCAATTTTGGATGTGGAAATATTATCCCTACGGTCAATACGAAGCACCTGTTAGACATCCCTCATACACACTGGCACGTTCTAAATTCTTGGGGGATCGCTTTCATTCCTGAAACTTTGTAGCCAAGGTAGAGAGGTTTTAATTCCAATGGTACATCAAGTTATTCATGTACAAATTGCTAACCTGCATGAATCGTTGGTTCGTTCATTTTAAAGTACACATAATGGAAGCTTTTACACAGAGACCTATCTCTTTAGGAAAAAGAATTGTAATTACTTTTCAAGCAGACAATTATAGGTATCTTTATGACAGTTATTCCTTATATGTCAATGTAATCATATATTTCTTCTATAAAAGCAGGAAAAAAGGAGATATGAAACAGATGTTGATCATGAAGAGAGAGAGAGAGAGAGAGAGAAACAAGATGGAAAGTCAAAAATTAAAGATGCATGAGGGAGTGAGTGCGTGTGTGTGTGTGTGTGTGTGAGAGAGAGAGAGAGAGGGAAGAGAGAGAGAGAGGGAAGAGAGGGGAGAGGGACGAGAGAGGAGAGAGAGAGAGAGAGAAAGTGGGAAAGAGAAAGAGGAGAAAGAGGGATGGAGAGAGTGGGAGAGAAAGAGAGAGAACGAGAGTGAGAGCGAGAGAGAAAGAGAGAGAAGGGGGTGGGGCTTATGGAGAGTGGAAAAGAGAGAGAAGATGGAGTGAATACAGAGAGGGGAGAGAAATAGAAAGAAGATTACTATGTACATTTCAAGGCAAAGGTGCATTAACACAATATTGATATTCAAAGGAATGGGATAGAAATCCAACGTGAAAAAGATTCTGCAACTCATTCCTCATACCATTAATACACCTCTAAATTTTGAAAGATGAATGTAACATAATATCCTTTTTTAAACATGCATGTAACAGTTTATCAAATTATGATTCCACTGTGGCTGAAATCCAAACCAGGAACTACCCAACACACCCACAGAGATTTTTCTGATGGGAGTAATTGAAAATCAGTTCAGATTTCTGCAATTTACGAGCAACATTTCATATACATGCATATGATGGTATGCATGATATACCAGATGGCGCGCCCAGGTTAAAAACATCCTTTCAAATGCATCACAATTATTGTTTAAACAGAGTCTCAAGTTACCTCTTGCCCAGATACCCAATCTGCCCTGATTGTTCCATATTTTCAATTCTGCTGGTTACTCAAATATTGGATTGCTCTTAGTGCCCAGTCACTATGGGGGCCATTTTCCACTGCTACTTTTTGGTGTCAAGATACTGGTGAAAGATTGTTTAATGAAGAGTTGCATCACACCAAAGTTGAATTACTTTAAAGAATAGAATAATTCACTCTAAGAAGAAGAAAAAAAATCAAGATTTCAAAGTGAACAAGAATATGACTTATTTTTATGAATTTTGTGTCAGATTTTAATGTTGGTCATTCTCCAATGAATTTGATAACTACTTGCCATGTCTTCTGATGGAAGATAGCTGTAAAGTCAAATGTTATCCTCTGCAGACTTCTACCTAAAATTATTGAAGGGTTACTTTTCTCCTTATACAAGTAAATAACCCATTTTTTTTCTGAAGACAATTGAAATTGAGATCCTGTTTGTAATGATTTCATGTAAATTTATTTGCATCTACTTTCCTGTGTATGTCTCGATAAATGAAAGTGGCCATTGTCACCCCCCCAAAAAAAAAAAAAAACATGGCAAATGTGCCTAATTCCTTTAAACATTTTCTCAAAATGGCTACCTTTGGTCCAGTGGATGGCAGCAAAAGATGCAGACAACCAGAGCATGCACACGTGTCTGTGGACACTCTGTATTCCGACGCAATGCACAACTCCCTCACTTCATAGTCAGCTACAGTGGGGACATACCCAGAGAAAGATACTGGCATGCAACTCGATCCTCTCTGATTGATATGAATAGTCCCACAGCTTAATTGCTTTTATCATTCACACTCCATTACAAAGCCTTCAGCAAGACTATACATTCTTCTTCACTTTCTCCGGCAATCGATACCAAGCGATAGCTTTATCAATTACTGCAATTTACGTCTTAGAAAATGTTCGACATTTGGACCATAAAGACACGTAGATAATACGTAATTTGGGAATGTATGACCCTTATAATTTTTTTAGCAAATATGTGTCAGCTTGCATTCAACCTTTTTGTACATCATGAAAAAGAGGAACGAGAATACACATAGAATTCTCTCTCATAAACTAAATGAAAAGAAGGGAAAAAAAGACTACCAGTACATATAAGAAAAAAAAAATCACTACTTAAGGTGAGAATCACATGGGAGTAACGGACGGACGAGAGAGGAAATGCAGGATGAAAAATGTCTGATGCAAATAGAAAAAGAAGAGTAATCTAAAAAAAATACCTTTACATGACAAAAAGTGATTATGAATCTAAATATATCTCATTCTTGTTCTTTTTATATTCTACTCACATCCGCTTATCCCAGGGGGGTGTTTCACAAAGATCTTAAGTTGAACTTATCTCTAAGTTGGACTTAAAAATTATGGCAAGCCGTTAGCATCTATGAAACCATTTTGTAAAAGTTATTTTAAAAGGCATAAAATGTTGATTCAAATCTTCCATATTTTCTATTATCAAGGAGATTTCATGTTCTTGATGTGGAATTTATAAAAAGTCTAAAATATTTTAGTTTTCACTTCTGAATATATTTTATTTTAAGGCTACAGATGGCTCTCCATAATATTTAAGTCCAACTTAGAGTTAAGTTCTACTTAGGATCTTTGTGAAACACCCCCCAGGTCTTCTTAATGTATTGAATTGGCTTCCCTGTATATCAAGGAGGTGTGCTGGTTTAGTGGTAAAGCAGTGGTCTCGTAAACCAAGCGGATGCGCTAGTGCTCCTCTTTGGCAAAGGCATTATTCCTCATTACCAAGTGCCTTGGAGAGGAATTAAAGCTGTTGGTTTCCCTGGTTAGTTACTAATACAAGAATACACAAATAGCAGTCAGGTTTATAAAACAAACAAATGGACAAACAAAAGAAAATATCCTGTTCTATTATTAAAATGTAGAATGCCTCATACTCACGATATACTTACCCTAATGGGGCAAGAATTTTTTTTAAAGGCCAACTGCACTACTTATAACTACTTGCGCCCTCTATATAACAAGCAGTGCCTAATCGGTGACCATTGGTCCCCCATGATCCTCTTTTTCTTATGTTAACTGAGAGCTAAGTTGATGAGATAACCACCTGTCCAGCGACCTTGCAGTGCGCCCTAATCCCTCCTGTAAACTATGGCAGATAAGCTTTAAAGAGAAGGTTGAGTTCTGGGAAGAGGTGAGAAATAATTTGTGAGCGTTATCATTCTTATTATGCAAGTGTGGAAGAACATCAGATAAGACATGTTCCCTGAAAAGCATGGCTCTTCAAATGCCTTTATATTCTAAATATGTCATGTAACTCGTAGGTGGGTAGGTAGGTTTTTTACGCCACGTGTTCGTGGAGTCCCATATACATCTTTCTATGTACAGTGTTTGTAACTTTACCAAGACTTGGCCAAATTTCTTATCATTTTGATGATTCCAGAACCTTGCAATACACACAAATTCTTATGCTAGATGATCAACCTTTTCTGGTTGATTTCACACCGTTTCTTTCACAATGCAATCGCATGACCAGAACTCAACTTCATCTTTAAAGACACATAAATATTTCTCTACTCGTTCAGCAAATGCACTGTTACATGTATGCCAAAACGTGTCTACTCAAAATGCACAGTACTTTCCATTCAAACATTTCAATCTAGAAATTTCTGATTACAGATGTAACTTCTATTCTTTTGCACCAATATGTTCAACAAGACAGTTGATATGGCTTGAGATGCATCGATGATAGGAATAGTAAAGAATAAACAAAACTGAAGATATCCTTGAGGAAACACTGCTGATGCCCATTAGATCTTTATCAATAAATCAGCATTACCTGTACATGATCCAATAGGAGGAAAGCCCAATCATACTATATGCTTTATACTTTATATATAGGCATCAGCAGCATCATGTTAATACGTAAGCTTGTAAAGACAACTTCTATCTTTATGAATTCCTATTTCTTTCCCTCAGACAAAGGATAATTACATGTAACAATAAAAAGGGTTCACTCAACACATTTTCAATTAAATTCCTGACATTGCTCTTTGAAATATGAATGATAAATGAGATCAGTGTATTGCATCATACTATTCTCCTAAATCTAAAATGTATCTTTATTATCATCATTATTATTGTTATTAGATATTGGCATCACCTGTGCCTCAAAAGCAAACTGAATCACTGAAACCATTGGGTCTCTACCCCCAGTATAACCGATTGGGGGGGTGCAGGTAGACCACTACCCTGGGGTTTCCCCCTATTCTAATACCAATAGTGCAGTGGGTTCTTAACATGCAAAGGTGGCGACTCTCCTCTAAACTGGGTTTCCATTTCACATCGTATATGCAGGACAGAGTGCTTTCCACTTAACATAGCTTGCATCTATGATACAGGGGAGGGGTACGTTAATGCAGGCTTCAGTCATCTATCTGAGGTGGATTTGAACCCACAATCTTTGGTATGACAGGCAGAGGCTTGACCAACTGAGCCAACTTGCCTCCTCATCTCCTTTTTGATTCGGATAAAAGATTGTACTATGAAATATTTGCATACTATGTTCATACATGAAGTGATACATGGATATCTTCTAATCTGTACCTTTTTCAGAATTTTACAAATCTTAGAATGAAGAGGGAAAAAAAGGGAAAAAAAGCTAACCACATACAAATGATCTTTCCCAAATTGCATCTGATTCCGAGACCAATCTGCTACCAACAAACACCATTTGGGCAATTTCTTGACCCAATTACCAACCAAATGTCCCTCGTTTTGAGTCATTACCCGGACCATTTTAATAGATTTTAACGGGCAAAAGGTCAACTTGTTGATCCATCATTCTAATTTAGCCACCCACCAAAATAGACTCTCTGGAAGGAACAAATACAAAAAAATGGCACTTCTTTCTGCTACAGTTTTGCCAGAGTGGAGAGGAAATTTTGTCAGTAAGCTTTTAGGTCTGTTCCATTAACCTATTAACCTCATACCAGCACTAACCCCGCTTAGGGTGCATGTCAGCCTTAATACCGGGTTTGATCCCATCTAATTAGGCAGGATCTGGGATGCTTTTAGTGTGAGAATTTGATGTTTGTGAGCAACACAAGGACCCATGGATATTTGTGAAAAAGTGGTAGAAGGAAGTCACAGTGAATATTAAAATCAAGTGATTTGGAATGATTACAGTGTACAAACTTAATAGTTGTGAGTGTCAAAAGGACCCCTGGTCAAATATGTCAGTAGACTGTATTTGTGCTCAGGAGGTACTACATAAAGAGCAGATTTAAATGTTAGAATTGTTGTTTGTCAGTAGTACAAGGCTAAAGGGGTACCACACTACATTTATTGATTTTGAAAGGAATGGTTAAATTCAGGGTTATGTTTTCATGCAAGTAAAAATGATGCTGAAAATTAATGATTTTCATTGTGATTGCAGATATAGCTGGTCTCTTCTTTCTACAATTTGGTGTTGATGATATATTATTTCAATATTTTTTCCTTGTGACAACCTTTCAAATGAAATTTTGCATGATAAAACTGACAAATCAGGGTAAATTTTTGTCTGAATGTATTTGTGACTATTAAAAAAAATCAAACTCTTGTTTTCAGAGATTTTTTGTGATGGAATTTTAAAGCAACCTGACAATCACAAAAATCTGATGCCTCATTTTGCCTGGTTTAAACAGAAAATGTGCACAGGGACTTTAAAATCCTGAATTGAGAAATGTGCTGTGGCAACTCCATTTCTCGTAGAAACACAAGATAATGCACACACCATTTCTTAGTTGACTTCATGTCCCCGTAAGTCATGTAAGCTACTTCCACCCTTTGATAACCCAATTCAGTCAGATTTCATTATACTGGTACTCATGTTCACAAGTTGACATGGTGTGAGATCCTGTGTAAAACTTAAAAACAAAAATCTTATTCAGTATAAGGTTTTGGAGTGACTTCAAGTATCTATTTTCAATTTTCACTAGAGCTTCTTATGGTATTCAAGAGCGTTTTCATGCTTTCCAGATCTTTATGTTTATAAAACACAACTCTAGACAGTCTGTATCAACATATGTAAATAATCCTATGATTTCATTTAATTCGAAAAATCTTTGTTCAAGGTTAATGCAATACAGTCAAACCTGCTATAGCAACCACCAGTCTATAAAAAACAAATTTCTTTGTTGACATTGAAAATCGTTTTTGATTGAAACATGTACTAAAGGATTCTGTACTTAAAGACCACCTGCTCATTAAGACCACTTTTCTTGTCCCCTCAGGCAGTCTTTATATAGAGGTTTCACAGAATGCAAGAATGCAGCCTTTTCCAATCCATACCCAGGACAATTAGTCAGGTCCCTTTTCCCTATACTCCAAGTGTCCTTTAAATTGTTATGAAATACAGTAGTAATGCTTGAAAATAATTAGGAATGGCAACAACAGGAAGTCATCAAACAAATTCTTCTTGTTTTTAACAAGAGTTTAACAATAACAGCAAAATTAAATCCATGATGATGACCAAGCCATCATATAAGCTGGATTCTTACTTCCCTGGGAAGATGAGAGTGGAACAAAAAGGGACAAACGTGTCTAGATAGAGACAAAATAATAAGTAAGTTATTATACATAAAAACAATGAGTACAATATAGAAGAGTAGGATGGAAAATTCCAATCTTCATTGTGTGAAGTACATATTTACAGGTAGTCATCGAACAGGTTCTCCTTGTTTTTAACAAGAGTTTCACAACAGCAGCAATTGTGAAATTCATGACACAGTTATTAAAGCTTTGCTTAATGTATATGCTTGCTTTTTTAAAATAATAAATGACAAATACATTAAAGAATACGTCCTAATGCATACACACAGTGAGTACAATACATGTATATACCGTCATTAACGGTGTATGTACCGCACCTTTTTGCCGCCAAATTTTTAAAAAATTTTTGTTTAAGTTTCGATTTATGGCGCTATGCCTGGCAATGTCTCCCAGCTCAGTAATCGGTGTGTTGACTCACCACTCGGAAACTAAAACACTACTCAAGTTTGTCATCTTGATTTGAAATTAATCTTTTGGATAGATCTCAATATGTAGTTTATAATAATAATTCCTCCAATTTTCTTCTATTACATGGTGTACCACAAGGTCCTATCCTAGGTCCTCTACTGTTTTTTCAAATTTACATTAATGATCTTACACATTCAGCTGCACCTCGCAGTTAAATGAAAAGCCTTCCCGCGTGGGTTTTTTAACATGGACCAGGCAAAAAAAGTCAGCAAAAAAAGTCAGCAAAAAAAAATTTATACAACGTTAATTACGGTAAGAGAAGAATAAAAAACAAAAGTCTTATCTTCATCGTGTGAAGTACATATTTCTGAAAAAAGAAATGCTTGAAAATAAGTAGCATTCGCAACAACAAAATTTTAGTAAACAGCAAAATTAAATCCTTGATGATGACCCAGCCATTATAAGTATGCTTGCTTCTTACTTCCCTGGGAAGATGAGAGCGGAATCGAAAAGAGATAAACACGTCTACAAAGAGACAAAATAATAAATGAGTTACAATACATACACAGTGAGAACAATATATAAGAGTAGAATAGAAAACAAAGGTCCAATTTTCATACCGAACCAATATATTTGCTTGTATTTCATGGCTAAAATACATGTGACCTATCATTCCACCCAACTCCCCATCCATTTATACCATCTTCCTTCCTTCCTTTAAAATCAATCATTTGTCAAGACAGTCTCTGAAAATTGCAGGAAACGTCCAGAAGATCTATGATAAATGACATTTACATCGAATTCTAGATTTATCATGATTTCCGGTCGAATGCTCAACTAGGTTCATATGAAATCAGCAAATTTTGCAAGAAATTTAACAAAATTGATCAAATGAAAAACATGACACAACTTCAGAGTCCATGTATGTTTGATTTTGTTTTTCTTTGAAAATGTAGATACCTTCTACATCATCCGTTTGGGAACAGAAGGGTATTAACTCAAATACTTTAATACACCCTTCTGGCTCCCAATAGACAATGTGTTATTATCAGATGAATGGTTCTTCATGTAACCAGGAGATGGCAACAGGAATATGATCTTTGAAATTTGGATCCACTTGAAAGGGATGTGTTCGAAGTTGATTGATAACATCTTGAAATACAAATTTGAATGTACAAATTTGGAAGTACAAACTGGATATAATCCAGTGGGTCTGGTAGACTGATAAAATGTTTTTAGAGCAGCCCTACCATTGGATTTCAGACATTCCAAGGCTGCTGGTAGTATTGCATGGCCTTCATACATGTAGAGCTCTTCACCTTAAAGCGGATGTACATATATTTACCGCTCCATTTTGTTTAGATGTAGACATATGTACTATTACTTTAACGCTAAAAACTGTGAGTGCACAAAACCTTTGTAAATCATACGAGGTTGAGATCTACAGAAGTTTTTTAAAAACTTATAAATATTTCAAAATTTAAGATTTAAGTTTAGATTTATGTGAAACATAATTTCAAATAATTTTGACTTCTATCTTATTCTCACATGTGACATTTTTCTTTTACACACAAGACAAAGATTCTCAAATTTTAATTAAAATTCAAAAACTAGATATATATCGGACAACATATCCTAGGGATTGAGAAACGTTGCACAAATCCTTTTTCGGACAGTGCAGTGCACTTCACAATTCAGCATCTTATAAAACACAGATAGCTTGTACCATACACCCAGGAATCATTATTGTGAGCAGCTTTTCACCCTAAATACGTTGACATCAACATGTATTAATTTATATGTAGAGTTTTACCATGGTGATAGTTAAAAAAGAACAATTGCTCCAATGTCAATATTCTACACGAAACAAATGCCTAACTTTAAAGCTGAAACAAACACTATACCCAACCTAACCCTAAATCTGACCTATGACCCAATTGCAATTTTAATCCTTTATATTTTTAATGAACTAAAGCCCAGAGCAATTGTGGTCGGGGCAAATGCAGAAGACTGTGGCGGTTTCTTTGGGGCCTTTCACTTATCACATCCGAACGGGGCTTACAACATTCACTATTTCACTTCAAGGACCTGTTTCACAAAGCCTTTTTTTCAATGACAAATGACTAAAATCAGTGACAAATCTACTTCTAACCAATCAGAAGCAAGGGTGTCAGTTGCTTATCACAAAATCTGTCATTTGTCACTGATGACATGTTTTGTGAAATGCTCCCCAGATCATAACTAAAAGGGGCCTCACAACATTCACTCATTCATCCTATCTCAAAGAGACATTCATAGATTTCACTCATTCAATTCAGGTTACAGATGATTGAAAGGATACAACTGTT
Source organism: Hemicentrotus pulcherrimus (assembly GCA_003118195.1). Lineage (NCBI taxonomy): Eukaryota > Metazoa > Echinodermata > Echinoidea > Camarodonta > Strongylocentrotidae > Hemicentrotus > Hemicentrotus pulcherrimus. Next base: position 57,211 of record BEXV01000628.1, on the reverse strand, counting down.
GGTAGAACTCCAGCTGAGATCTCTTGATGCGGTTTGCGTTGATGGCTGTCGCCCTCACCAGGCCAGGTAGAACTCGGTAGTCCACCACTGCTCCATCAAAGAGGGGACCAAAGAATGGCACCTGGTAAATCGGATATAATAAAGATTGATTTAAAATTTTAAAAACATGACCAACGGATCAGTTACATAAATTGGTGAAGTGAATGTTTTAGATTAATTAAAGAAATAGTACATGGTATAAATATTAAGTCAAGGCAGATAAATGCACACTTTTATCTTGTGACATTGGGATCATATTGCTAGATTATTTTCTTTAAGGAGAAGGAGAAAAAGAAGAAGAAAAAAAGAAGAAGAAAAAAAGAAGAAAAAAAGAAGAGAAGAAGTAGAATGAGGAGGGGGAGGAGGAGGAGGAGGAGGATGAGGAGGAGGAGAAGGAGAAGGAGAAGGAGAAGGAGAAGGAGAAAAAGAAGAAGAAGAAGAAAAACAACAAGTAACATCCAAAAGAAGAGATCTAATACCAAACATTGCATGACATTGTGGGTTAGATTTAGGATCTGCCTGAATGTATGTCATTCGAATTCAATGTGTCACAGCCCTCTATCGCATTGATTACCATATAAGATAACTTATTACTATCTCAAGTTATGATGTAAGTTGGATTGAATAGAACAAACTAAACAAAAAGAATAGTGCCATGACTGAGAGGAAATGCATAGTGTAAATATATAAGATTTTATGCAGTTGTTTCCAAGAATAAAAGATGTTGACAGAAAGAAAAAATATCACACAAATAAACAAGCTTATGGTAGTAGTATTTAGATATATCAATAATTAAAGAGGTGGGAATGACTTTCTTGCGTGGGAAGAAAAATCACTTTTAAACAAAGAATACTGCTCATGCTGAGAATTTTTTTCTCCATCCCCCTGAGCTCCGAGAACAAGAGAACCCATGGAATTCTCTTGCAATTTTGACAAGGCAAGATGATGGATGTGCACCTAGGTTATGGCCAATCTTTGCCTACACGTGTTTCCATTGCTAAAATGGGTGAACAACCCTTTAGATGGATGACAAGAAATCTCTTAATTGCCGGTTTTCTCCCCATTCCTGCGACAAATGAATAATTTAGCGAGGCTTTTCCCCGGCAAGGGAACTCTGGTGAATGTTTAGAGATTGAATAGTGTCAAGGCATATCGTGTCATTGTGTTGCATGTTTTCAAGCTTTAATAGCTTTCTATCAATACTACCATGCATACAAACTCATGAGAGTCAATGACCGACAGTATGCTAAAAATAAGGAAGTTTCAAATACCGGTAATGCATACATACATACATCCATCAAAGTTAAGCTACTGTTCATGTACCTACATTGTAATACACATGACAATATGGTATTAGTGCTATCCACTTATTATCAAATTTTGTTTGGTCATATTCTCAACTGTGACTTAATGAATTAAACAAATACTTATCCTAAAAGTTATACATGTATATTGCAATTCAATGCTGTCCAGGTCGATACCATGCAATCTGTCCCCTACGACAAACATGTGATACCAGATACCAGTGATATTATATTATATTGTGCATTCTAATGCTTATCTCCTTTCTAATGCACATTAGGTTGTGTTTTGGAGGGGCAAGACAATAAACAAGACAAACAGTGAATACTTTCTTTTTCAAAGTATGCAATTTTTGTAGATAATTACATACCGGTATTAGTTTTTGCCATCTGTTTAGCAATATGAATACAATTTTCGAAGGTAAATTAAACTACCGGTATGCAAAATCCTTTTCCCAACACATTTCAATATCAAAAAACATTTGCTCAAATTTTCTCAAAATATATCCTCCTTATACTTTTCAATACCATTATGCACCAGTTTTTTCTCAAAAGACACACTCTGTTCTTCATGCTTGTGCCCAATAAAATATAATATCATCAATAAAATAGATTCTTTGGACATTTCTGTGATGCATAGAGAGTTGACAAATCATGATTATTTTCCTTCTCTTTTTGTATGTTGTTTTGTTTGTGTATCACTTAGTATTTCATGAAATATTCAATATTTTTGTTTTTTGCATGTTTTTAACTGAAATGTGAAAAATACATAAATTAAATGAAAAGAAATGAAACTGTATAGTGGACTCACATTACATGTACACACACACTTTTAGGGTATCAGTTACAATAACTTATCATTGAAAGTAGGAGGTGATTGGTATTAAAGCAATGTTATCTGAACTATAATTACATTGATGCACATGCATATTTATGACAAAGCTTTTCTGTCTACTTGAGTAGCTAATGCCTGAGTTTTCTAGTTAACCTACTGGTTATAGAAGAAGAATGATGAGTACTGATTGTTTTATTGTTCGGGATGTAAGCATTGTTATGATTTACTAATGTTTCATTCAAGTAAAAATAATAAATAGTCATAACAGATTCTCTCTTGAAAAACAACCTCTTGTTTCCAGATTTCATATGAGTCATTACATATAGGTAGAGCATTAAATTCTACAATTAACGTAATATCAAGGTTCATGTACAGGTTTTACCAGTATTTATTAAAATGATTATTTTTCAATAAAATATTGTATCAACAAAGGTCATCAATGAAGGAATGATTCCCCCTCTCTGTTAATATCATGGTCATCCTTACAATAACCATCAGTAATTTCATTTACTACTAACGTTGTTAGAATGAAATCATTATCATCAATATCATCATCATCAACATCATCATCATCATCACCATCTTCATCACCATCATCATCACCATTGTGGTTGTCGTTGTCGTCATCATCGTCATCACCAATGCCATCATCAATGCCACCATCTCCATTCAACACTTCCATGATTTTCATCACTATAATCAGCAACCTCCTTTTCATTACCAACATGGATTTTAAAAAAACTATCGCTTCCTACATCATCATAATCATGATCTCCCCTTCACGACCACTGAAACCTGCAGCAGCATATCCCCTGCACTTTCAGCACTGCAATGAATACTGCCCGTATCTATTATTATGGGTAATAGCAACATTAGTAACAGTGACATGAACTGCATTAAGACTCCACTAGTTCAACCATGCACACCCCTACATGACCACTGAAATCTGCAACAGTGAATTAAAATCCCCTAGATTATCAGCACTGTAATGAGTGCTGCCCCTATCTTTCATTGGTAATAGTCATATTAGTAACAGCGACAGGTACTTCATTACTAAAAACCCCACTACCGGTAGTTCAATTATACACACAAGTCTTGTTCACACATGATAATATATGCTGCCTCAAAATCCAATGTGAATGTGGCAAAGTAAAAACCTTTTTTACATGTCAATCCATGTGATGGCAAGCTGTGGTGAAGAAGAAAAAATGCAGCTGTATGCTACAAGGGCTTGTAAGGATAATCCTCTATTCTGTATGTTATACAAACATAACACTCATTCACACTCATTCACACTCATATTATCATATATTTCTACAGCAGTGATTTCTTGAGGCAGTTTATCTCCCATGTGTGAATAAGGCTCGCGTAACAATGTTTAGCTACTCACATCTCCTTTCCGTTGGATTTGTATCCTGAAGAGCTGGTTTTTGAGAGGATAGATCACGATGATGACATCTCCAAATTCTGTTGCTATGATACCTCTTCGATAGTCCCTGGAATGCTCCGACCACACGATGTGAACTTCATCATTGCCGAGGTGACGCATCTTTATAATGAAAGCAGAAGTTTAAAAAAACAAGAGTTCATTCCATGTCTTCTTCTTGTAATATAATAAAAATGTAACTTTTCATGTGATTGCAGTTACCAACTATCAAAAGAGCCCAAACAGAATGACTTATATTACTTCAACAAATAAAATCGCTCTTCACAAGTTATGAATTCCCACTATTTGTTTTCTATTAAAGGGATCCGGTAACTTTGTCTCAGATTCTGAAATAAAATCCTGGATTTAGCTCATGATGCAATGAAAATTATAAACCTTTAGGTCAGTCAGGAACCCCATGACTTTTACAAGCCAATCGCCTGTCTGATTATTAAGATATTTATGATTGGAATTACAAATTTTGAAAACCATTCGCCTGACGGTTTTCATAGCACTAGTCTTTTGGGGAAAATGAGTATGGTAAAACCGGTCACTCAAAGATTTTTACTTTTTTGAGGCACTTTTTGATCATTTTGAAGTGCAATTTTTGAAGGGCTTCAATATTACACCATATCACAGACAATGATAACACGTAGGGCCGTGTATCTCAGATTTAACATTGTTAAACGATCCCTTTAACATTTGATAATTACTGTACAACTCAAAAGAAATCAATCTGAATAAAAATACTTCATGTTTGCTTTCAGATTTTATCAATTCAGAATGACTTTAACAAATTGTTATTTTTGCTATGTAATAGTATGTTAACTCATTTCCTATTCATGTGAAAAAGGGATTTCTATGGATGCTAGATAAATGAGGCAACTGAAATAGCTTCACTGCTTAGCAACACACCTATCCCACCTATAAAAAAGTATTACATATCTTCACTACAGTATTTGCACTTATAGATCTGCATACTATATTGGGAATTTTCCATTACTTCAATTATTCCAAAAAGAAAAAGTTCATGAAATGAAACTTTAATCAATTCTTACTGATGGTTGTTTTCATGGCAGGAATCTAGTTCTATGAGCCAATTATTTGCAAGATGAAACAAATCTGGACCACTTGCAAAATGTGTAAAAATGTCATTCTAAAATATTTCAGCTTACAATATTGAAACACATTTTTCAAAAAACAGAAACTAATTTTACCAGTGAGACATCTCTACTGGAGGAAGCATTTTACAAACTGAATTACCCAGAACCATTCCTTCACCTTCAAAACGCCACACATAAATAAAATGGCCACAACAACTAGGAGTCTAGGAAAGACCGAGCTCAAGCACTCACCTTCTTATTGAGGTCCGTTCCTGAAGGCATCCTGGTGGAGACATGGAAGATGACCTCTACTGTAGAGGTGGCATGGTAAGGAGCAGTCTCTCCTGTGCTGCCGTTCTTATGCAGGCCTCCCATGAACCCTGGATGGGTGCTCAAGTCAACCTGCAACAAAAGCACAAGAAACCGTTCACATAGGACTCGGAACATGTTTTTAAGGGGTTGTTTTTTTACCACGTAGATAATGGCAATTGGGGATGCAAAAAGTAGCCTAAAAAAGTTCCTATTCGTACTCATGTAACTGTGCATTATTAAGATACAGAAATGAGAAACCCATTTAACGCTTTTTTCACATAGTTTACCACCGTATACATTATTATGTATGTGAACAAGTTTTTTAAAGGCCCACTGCACTACTTGTAGTTACTTGCGCCCTCTCTATATTAAACAATGCCTAATCGGTGACCATTGGTCCCCCATGATCCTCTTTTCCTTATGTTAACTGAGAGCTGAGTTGATAAGATAACCACCTGTCCAGTGACCTTGCAGGGCGGTGTAATCTTATAAACTATGGCAGATAAGCTTTAATGGTATCATTAGCATACAGTTCCTTACATGTATGAAAAATGAAGGCTTTAATGATATTCAGCACAAGATAGTTAAATGTATATTTTTGACACTATAAGGTTCAGCACAAACATAGTATCTAATGAATTATTTGTTGTGTTATTCATTTATATTAAAGCCAATCTGCACTAGTTTGGCATGGATGAATTAGACCTCCCAGCTAGGTCACTGGCAGGTGGTTATCTCATCAAATTAGCTCTCAATTAACTTAAGAAAAAGGGCATCATGGGGATCAGTGGGTACCGCTTAACCCTTACTGTACTGGGGGGGGGGCCTGGGAGGGGGGCCTGGGGGCCCCCCCTCCCCCTTCGACATTTTCAGAGATTGCGCCGCAACCGCTTGGAATTTTGAATTGTCATTTTATGACTTTTTCCCCTCAAGTCTTACGCACATTTTGATACCATTTTCGTCGAAATCGGATATACCTGTAAGGTGTTACATAACAATTAGT
>BEXV01000628.1:17541-28819 GCA_003118195.1 Hemicentrotus pulcherrimus | reverse complement strand
ATGATATCAAGATTTCATTTCAATCGTTCTACATTTATATTGCAAACAGCATAAAAAGGCCAAGGAGAGAGAAAAAACAACAAGAATATTTGTGTTACAAGAAACCTGCTCTTATGATTTGTACATGGCCTATTGCGCCTGAATACAAGACTTTGTTATTCAGGGGTTGAAATGACCAAGCATGCAGTTTATATAGGTGGTTGGGCGACAATGAAAGAAACATTATTTGGTCTCTTCATAAAACTAACCCATCCACCATGATGCCCTAGTGAATATGTGCATCTGGTATATGTTTCAATGATAAAACTGCACAATATTCAAAGCAATAACTTCTTTGCTGCTTTAAATCTTACTGTTAATTCAGCTTTTGAACTTTTGACACCGCAAGCAATTTTCAACTGCTCAATGTTGATGTGTGGTGTGATCATTTAGATTCTGGATGCATCAGGCACATTTGGGTCATATTTACATTTACAAGAATAGAAGTAAAGAGTAGTGTAATTTTATATCAAAATAAATATAGAAAACAGATGAAGTTACACACATTTTTTTTTTTAAATAGACACAATCCCACAGCCATTTCTGAATAAATTCTGATTACAAAATGGTGGTAGTAGTACAGAATGAAGAGGACGACACTTGGTGCTCTGTAAAATCAGAGGACTAACTCAAGCCACTACTTTGGTGGTCTTATACCACTTAAATGTTAGTTTACTTCCTAGAGTAGCAGCCACTATATTTCATGGTTCTTTTATTTGTACAAGGGAAACAACTTGATCCATCTCTTACCATCTTTCTCACTCTGCCTCATCTCCCTGATCCTGGAGAGGTCACTCTGGCTGCCGATGGTGTTGAGCTTGTTCCTCTTCCTCTCCAGCTCCTCCATGGTGTTGGGAGACGTCGAGTCACAACGGCTCCAACCCCTGGAGAAGGAGCGCTCGTGCATGCCCTTCTTCATCAGGTCGGCCATCTGGAGAGGTGGCTGGCGCCCCGTACCCCGCAACCGCTTCTGCTTCTGCTCGGAGAGCTTGTCCAGGGGCAGGTTGCTGAGGTCCAGGTGGTAGACCCGTCTGGCAAGCACTCTGGTCAGGGTCTCCATGGTTCTCTGTGGAGCGATGAGAGAGAGGAATGGAAAACATTTATGAAACTTTTATGGAGTATTCAAACTTTACAAACAATTGTCTTTGGTATCTGATGATTTTTTTTTTATTTAATCCTCAATGTAAAATAGTTGGTTCAATGCTTATGGCAAAAATCGCTCTGTGGTAAGGGGACTACATTAACACGTGGCATAAAAAACCTTCTCGATTTTTACAATGTTACATGACATATTTAGAATATGAAGGCATTTGAAGAGCCATGCTTTTCAGGGAACATGTTTTATCTGATGTTCTTCCTCGCTTGCGTAATAACAATGATAACGCCTACAAATAACTTACTTTCCACCTCTTCCCAGAATTCAACCTCCTCTTTAAAGGCTATGTAATGCTGAGAGGACACTGACTGAAGGACACTTACCGACCACTCTTTGATAAGCTCCTCCCAGTGAGTGAGGGATGATAGCACTCTGAGGAAGTCTTCCCAAAGACTGGTTGACACCTGGATCTCAAGGTTGGCTTTGATCCAGGTCACGATCAAGGTCTGTACAAAATGATAAGTACAAAGAGATAACCAGTCTGACCAGCCCATCAAATCATCTACATGTATCAAGAGCCAGAAAGGCATTCACTCTACGTTAACAGATACAACTTAATACCCTTCTGGATCTCTAAACTATAAACAGACAATATGTGGCTTTGAAGAAAAAAAAACTAATTTTCCTCCAAACTAAATACACTGTCCTTTGAATTTGAACGTAATGTAAAACAGTTCTCTTCAAGTGTGTCGTGGAATACAGAAACGATGGAGGTAGAAGAGAGCAGTGTTACAGATACTTAATCAAAGCAGCAAATAAATTTCAAAATGCAAAGATATCTATGGATAAAAAATATGCAAGATTTGTTAAAATATAATTTACACAGTTTTGAAGAGTCCAACAACAGACGGATAGCAGACCACACATAAGATTATATCATGCTAAGGAATCGGTTGGTTTGGAGTCAGTATAGAGTTGCTTTGGCGGTGTGACTCGAGGTATCAAGACTGCTTGTAATTTTACAGGCTACTTACTTGAAAGAGTATATGCGCCAACTGTTGGCCAAGGGCAAGACGAGGTTTGCTGGGTGTACCTCCCAAGATACCCTCAGTCACTCGCAGTAATACCATCAGAAGCTGATCCCTGTAAAACACAACAAATAATCAAAATGTCACATATTTATGAACCACATAAGCTATTTAAAAAAAAAAATCATCCCCTTTAACCCTTTCTCCATTGGACAGTACATGTATATGTATTTTGGTTTGTATCTTACTATGTGAGCACAGATTTTTTCAGGTCTAACTGGGCATACAAAAATGATAGCAGCTTCAAAAAATGGATAAATATTAAGAACTCCCCCTTTTTTAAACTGCCATCGGTTTAATCATAATATAATAATCATAAATTCATATTTAAACAGGATAATTATCATACTTACATCTACATTACATCAGACTTAAGTTCAAACACGAATCTTTCAACCTACAATATAAGGAGAACAGAAACCTGCACAAAAAGACCTTGTAAATAATATCAACCTTACTACATAGACTAATGACCTGACATAGAAAGTATTGGGGTTTGGCCACTTCACTTACCAGGTAGTTTTCTCTAACTTGACGTTCATGACAATATGTCTGTAGCTACCTAGCACCCTCCTGCAGATGTCCACCTGATCTCTGATGGGATGGATAGGGTCTGGGGCACCCGATGACCCTCCTCCCGGCTCCAGCAGAAACACATTGGAGGAATTGGTGATGAATACCTACACGGAAAAACAGATGTAGCTCAATTAAAGAAATCAGGGCTGCTAAATGTATTAACAGAGGGACAGACAGAGAGGATGAATACTAGATTAAATAGTAACAAAACATGTTTACATGTGTAGAGGTGTCTTGGTCGAGTGGATACGTCGCCGTACTGTCGATCGCAAGGTCCGCGATTCGAGTCCCGCCGCGGCACTAATGTCCTTTGGCAAGACATTGATCTACATTTGCCACACTCAACCCAGGTGTTGTAAATGAGTACCTGGCAGGAATTAATTCCTTGAAATGCTGGAGCGCTGTATAAGCGGCTGCTAGGCTAAAGCCGGGGTAATAATAACTGTGCCTTGGAATAGAATTATCTAGATAGATGGCGCTATAGAAATGCCTATTATTATTATTATTATTATTATTATACAGAAACTTTTGGAAGGGAAAAACAAATCTGTATGTGATGAAGCTCAAGTGTAACCTAATGTCTTTCATCAGAAGAAAGAATATGAATGAAGATATTTGAAATGGTTGGCATGGATATCTTTCATTTTAGTTTATAATAACTTGGGTAAAAAAACTTGCAAAACTAAAATTTATTCATATACAGCTATTTTACTCACAATTCCGTTCAATTGATTCAATATTCCATTTGTTAATTCCTTTCTGTTTATGTCATTTCTGTTTCCTTTTGAAAACCTATTATCAAGATCATCTACCAACAAGGAAATCAAGTGAAAGAATCTTTCATTTGTTCAATTATGCAAACAATTCTTTATTTGTTTTATTTTATTTTTGCTGAAACTCTAATCTCATTAGTTTTCCTACCTTTCACAATGTTTACATAATATCATAACAATTCCCCTTTTTTCCTAAACCACAGTTGATGACTTACCTGGACTACTCTCTGCAGCCCAGCACCTACATTGCACTTATTCATGTCATCTCTGATGGCTTGGTTGATTGCACCGATGTAAGAGTTACTGCGTTTAGCTTTGGTTCCATCAGAGGAAACTGATGGGCTCTTAACCAATGGTGGGCCCCTTGTTTCGTTCTGAAACAGAGAAAAAGCCATTCATTACGAGATATTATTCCATCTGAAAGTGATTTAAACTAATTATAAAGCAAAACGATATTATTTAAATTGGCACAATGCAGACAATGGCGGTGAAGCATTGATGGAATAAAAACATTATTAATGGTACATGTATGATATTCTAACTGTAGTATAAAACACTTTCACACACAAGGGAACATGATCCCTTAATGCAAATCATAAATTTAACTCCCCAAAGGGAAAGAGGAGTAGGCTTTAACCAATAATTGGCATCTCCCGCTTCTCCCTATGTCAACATTAAAATGTTCATACAGCAAAAATATTAAGTTTCTGTCAATTGTTAACATACATGTAGTCATTCTTAAGGTAGGCATAGACACTAATAAGGGTCCTGTACTCAAATTGTTAATTCCCGACCCTAATTTTTTGGGGGGATTCATGAAGGGGGGCCCATGCATAAAAACCTTCTCTGACAAAAAGTGGAGCCCTACACAAGGGGAATCCAATCACCAATTATATATTTTCCATGCATCAGGACATAAAATGACATAAATTTTCAAGTCATTGGCTTAATACAGTCCTCAGATATACTGAAATCTTAGATATGGTGAGTAATGTCTGAAACAAGATAATGCAGCTTTGACTTGCCCAGATACATAGCATAAATTAAACATAAGCAACAGAGATAGTCATCGAAAATAATATCGTGAGTGATATGCGTTTGTCTCGCAATGTATGGTCAACAAGGAATCTAAAAGATCATGACTTTTCCTACGCCACTGCAACAATTCGTCAGGTAATACACGCTTGCTTACAATATATTTTATCGCCTGACAAAGTGTTGCAGCTGCGCACGAAACGTTGTGATCTTTTATATCCCTTGTTGACCATACATGGTGAGACCAAAGGAATGTCACTAGCGATATTATTTTTGATACTATATCCACAATGAGTAATATATTTAGCAATAGAGATAGTCATATTCACAATTCTAGAGCTCACCTCGGCATCTGGCAAGTACCCTGCAAACGTCTTATCGGCCGACTCCGAGGAAGGGCTATCAATCTCGGAGAGCCCGCCCTCTTGTGATGTCCCACCTTCCTGTGATCCCTCCAGGATGGAACTGATCTGACTGGTTAGAGAGGCTGGAGGTTCAAGCCTCTTAACCTCATTCTCTCTCTTCGCCTCGTCTTCCTCCTCAGGCTCCTCCATGAAAACAGGCTTGACCATCGAGTTCTAAAGAGACATTTGAATGTCAAAGGTCATGCATCGAATCTTGTTCCATGGACCCAGTCACATTAATGAAATAATTGGTGATGTCACTTCATGTATGAATGATAGTAAGAAATATTAAGTAAAAAAGGGGTTATTTCAGGGACGTTCAACGACATTTGGTTACACTTTAAGCCCATTTACATGTGTTTACACTTTTTGAAAAAGTTCTTGAAAATTTGTCAAATTAGGGGGAATTTTTACTCCAAAAACAATTATATCTTACACTGGGCTTGTTACACAATGCTTCAGGTTTTCATCTTGTTAATGTCAGTGGTATAAAGCTTTGACATTCAGAAAGAGATTTGCCTTTCACTGCTGAATTCTTTGGAATGATTTTGTCGGGTTTCATCTCAATATAATTTGGGGTTTGTTGCATCTTCAAGTACCACCAAAACGAATACATAGAAATTCTTACGTAACGATTTACTTCAAAAACTGAATATCAATTTCAACAAGTACCATCATGCAGTGAGCAATACATTTGTTGTTTGCATAACTGCTTTCCTCTCTGTAAATGCGTTAATCAAATATAAAGTTAAGCTTTTGAATATGTGGGCATTTGAAGAGCAATCCTTTTCAGGGAATGTTTCTTCTATGATGTTCTTCCAAACTGATGTTTAAGAAAATGAAAAAGCAAATTATTTGTTCACCTTTACCATAATTCAACCTATTCTCGGAGGCCTAACTTTGCCAGCAATTATTATACAAAAATGAAGTTTGAAATAAGCTCTTACCTGTATCCATTCATTGTATACTTTCAAAGAGAGCTTCACAGCCTTTGACTCACTCATTGGAAGGAGGAAACCCTAGAACACAGATTTTTAAAAAAAAATGATAATCAGAGAAAAACAGAATAATAATAAGAAAGTAAGAAAAATTACTGAAGACATAAACAAATATAAGGAAGTAAGAATTATTAAAGAAGACATAGACAGAGATATGGAAAAAGAAACAAACAACAAAATATCCAATTCTCTAAGAACAGTTCACAGTTAGCCACATTGCTACTTGCATTCAAGAATATCTGATGGGAAAGTGTAAAATAACTACCTCAAAAAGGCAATATTGAAAACTTCATGAGGTGAAATTCTACAAAACATGGAATTCATACATTTTTGTAGAGGTCTGGGTCCTGTCTTACAAAGAGTTGCGATTGATCCAATCAATCGTAATTAAACGCAAGTTTGCAGTCTCCTATCTCTTATGTACATAGTTGCGATTGATATCAACTCTTTGTAAGACAGGGCCCTGGTGTAGAGCTTGCACCCTTGACACAGAATAGCCAAGCAGTAACAACTTGCCATCATGTCATTCAAATTCATTATTTTCCTCTTCTTCCTCCTCTTCCTCTGTTTCTTCTTCTCCTTCTTCTTTTTCTTCTTGTACTTATCATTTCTATCATCAGTTTAATGTTGTTATTTTTATCATCATTATTATCTTTAAAATAAGTTTTGTTCTTATCTGTCTGTAAATATAACTATTCTAACTTATTAATTTTGAACATGTCAGGGACCCCACTGAAAATAAGCTCTTGAGCTTTCGTGGGTTACCCTGTTCAAGCTGACTTAATTTTGATCTGTTATTCCTATATATTGTTGTACGTTGGAAGCTTGGCGAAACAAAAAATTAATCAATAAATCAATCAAGTCAATTCAAGAAGAAAGCTACCTGTCTGAGGACTTCCTGGACAAAGTTGATGTTATCCCTGGTGGAGTATAGCACCCTCTGGACCAACTCCCTCCCAGAGCTCTCCAGGTCATCTTGCAGGGGCAGGGCAAGGGAGATGGTGCTGGCACTCAGGGACAGGGTGGAGTTGGGGCTGATGGTAGCCGACGACGAGTTGGAGGAGTCGCCGCCCTCTTTCAGGAGCATGGTATCCAGTTTGCGTTCCAGAGAGTCCTTGGTGTTGAGCTCTGGCTTGTCCGTTAAGAAACTAATGGGGAGAAAATGAACCATTGACAAGAGGATCATCAAGAGAGAATCCAATCGAGTTCCAAAATCAAATCACTCCCATGTAGATATTATACATTGGACTTCCCATTTAGAAAGACAAGAATTGAATTGATATGGTGAATGAGATAGATAGATAGTTAACTGGTTTATTAATGAAAAACATCATTGCGGCTTAGCCTAATTTTTATTAGTTTACAAATATTCTTTGATATTGAGAATTGTTGTTGTACTGCACCCTTAAATCATACAAAATATATGACAATGTGTTGATCATTCATTCTTTAAGAAAACAGACTTCACCAAACACTAAGGAGGGCCTTTCACTGTACTCCTAAAATCAAGTGAACTTCATGATAATGTACCGCCAGTGTAGTGACTCAAAAGTTGATCAAACATATCCATGGGCCTGTCCTCATCTGCTTGGATAGCTTTATCAAAATGCTAATACCAAATGAAAGAGCTGGGGCCCGTTTCACAAAGCATTTTTTCAATGACAAATGACAAAAATCAGTGACAAATCTGCTGATAACCAATCAGAAGCAAGGATTTCAGTAGCTTAAAACAAAGACCGTCATTTGTCACTGATGCCAATTTTTGTGAAACGCCCCCCCCTGATTATACAACTATGCCAACCATTTTATCATGGCATAAATAATAATATTCAAACTGATAGTTATAATACAGGGGGGGGGGACGAAAGTATGAATTTGATGCAAACATTTTTTTTTCTTCAACTAACCTTGACTTGCTCCCTGTCTTGTGTGTGGTGATAAAACTGACCACCCAGTTGACCACGCTGACCCGACACGCAGCCAGGTTGTTGGTGTAACTGGATCCGACACTGTTGCCAGTACTTCTAGCTCGGGGAATTTCTACAGAGGCGCAGATATGAAGAGCAGTGGGGAGAGAAAATGTTAGAATGTCTTGAGCAAGGACTGATGCAGGCAATAATGAGGGACATTGACATTTCTCAAGTCTTTTAAGATAGACATTGCAAAATGTCTAGAGAAATGCTACAGAATTTGCTAATTATACAATTTAACACAAAAATAAACAGCAACCTGAACGCATCACCAAGAATATTGAACATTAATAAACAAAGTTGTGTCTCACATCAACAAAAATAAAAATCAACACTTAAAAAGACATATTAAAGGGATAATATTCAGCCCCAAGGATATATGAATACACAAAACTCATCTGTTTGGAGCCAGAAGGATGTTAACTTGTATACTTTCACACAGAGTTAAATGCCCCTCTGGCTCTGAACAGACAAACCATCTCTGATCCCAATGCACCCCCTCCCCCCTCCTCCCCTTCCATCCCTCCTAAGAAGTATAAGATCTAGTGCTTTAACAATTAAATACCTAATATTGGGCTGTAGAGACTGGTGCTATGAAGAAATTCAGGGAATATGTGTGGCAATTAGAATCCCTTGAAGTTTTCCAGCAGGAAGATGAATGCCTCGTCCTTCATGCTTACATCAGACCATTCCACTCTAGGAACCTGCACATGGAAAAAGAACAGCAATGTTAATGTAGAGGTGTCGTGTTCAAGTGAATATGTCATCGGACTGTGGATATCAAGGTTCGCGGTTGAGTCCCACCGCAGCTCTTTGGCAAGACATTACCGGTAATTTACATTTGCCTCATTCAACCCAGTTGAGGTAAATATGTACCAAGTAGGAGTATTTTTTTAAATGCATATCACACAAAAACAAAGTCATATTTACTGAGGTAAGTCAAATTTGGTTATTTCGCTAGTCAGCCTTAGATAGATAATAATAATATTGTATGGCTTTATTTTTGTGTGATACAAGAATATATTATACAGAAGGCTTGGGGTTGCACCATGTGAGAGAGGGAGGATCGAGGAATCACTCCTGCCACCCATCCTCTCCAACCGGCACTATAGTTCTCCTTAGAACTATAAGCTAAGAAAGATAACCAACAGTCTTTTTCAAGACTACACTACCAATAGTCCTTTTCAGGACTACAAACCCTCAAGAAAGATTACTGAGATTCCTTTTCAGAACTCCTCAATCCTCCCTCTCTCACATGGTGCAACTGCAAGCCTACTGTATATCTACATTACCATACAAGCCGATACTTACAAGCAGCAAGAATATATTGCTCTCGCTAAATTATTGTCATAGCTTAAGCAATATATTCTTGTATCACACTCAAAGCCATCCCATATATAATTATTTCAAGACCTGCACAGATGATTAACTCTAAAACAACTTCCATGCATGCATGCATACACTAAAAAGACTACTAACAAGTCATTCCAAATTTTCTTCAGAATTAATATGAACTGGTATCATCTCTTTACACAAGTATGATATTTTGAATACATTATACTGCAATTAAACCCCTAACATACAGATCAAAGTATTTGTTAGTACAATGATGAAAAACACTTTAGCATAGTCTGTTAGGCATTTAAAATTATACAAATTATAAAAGTTATAAAATTATAAAGCTCTACACAAAAACACTACGTTAAATATGAACTATGTACATGTAGGCAAGTTAGTTTGTAAGAGCGCTATAGAAATGACTTTATTGTATTGTATTGTATTGCATATTTATAATGTCAGCAAACTTTCCAAAAGGACCCAAATTGACATAAGAAATAATTACCCACTCTTTAAAATAATAATCACACTCTTTAGAAAGCATTTTTCCAGAAGCTAAGATCAGATCAATTTAATTTTCTGTGCTACAAAGTAAAAGCATTAAAGGCAATAAGAAGAGAAACAAACTTATCTTGGCATATGAATGAATACCGACACACATGCACACAACCACATATTTACGCATCATCATGAGTGTCTAACATTACACACAGATGCCATGTATGTGTTCTAGAATACTGCGCTGTACATACCTGTGTGACTGTGTGTTTGAGTAGGCTTTCAAGCAGTAGTTTGGTGAGGTTTTCTGTCGGTTTCTCTCCCGGCTGAGCAGGGACAATAGGGTTGATCTCTACCTCAAGAATAGGACCTAGTGGTAAAATGAGAGAAAAATAGATGGAAATAAGTAAATGTCCTAAAATATGTTTCAAAATTATTTTTTTTTTGCGGGGGGGGATGAGGACTAATATGAAGATGCCTACAAAAATACAGTCATAAAACTGCTATTCATGCAGGGTTAAAGATCCAGTTTGTGCGTTCTCAAGCAATTACATTGAAAAATGTCTGTTATACCTTTGAAAAACAATTCAAAACAGCCACATGGAATGATAAGCAAAGTATGCATCAATGGAAAAAAAAATTCTGTATGAAAATTTCAACTGTCTGAACCCTTATTGTGGATATTCTGCATTATGGTTACTATGGTATATAGGATTAAAATGTTGAATAATTCTATTGACTACCCAATTCTTTAATCCCCATGGGCTTAATACTGGAAATACCCAGTTCCAAAAGGCAACTTAGAACTATATTGTGTGTAACTGTGTATGCTCCCATTTACTTACTGTCAAAGTTAGGGGACGTCCTGGAGTTGTGTGTCATGACATGCTCCAGGCTGCTGCCATAGATCCCTGTAGGGACTGGGAAACCTGGGACTAGGGTAGCTTACATCAGGTAGCACTCCTCGGAAGCATTCTTCTGGAGGATCTGGAACCAGAGGAGGAACAATCGCATCCCATCCATCCGATGCTGGAGAAAAATAGGAGGTGTCAGTGTCAACGCCTATGTTTAATGTTAGGGCCAATTCCAAATTTCCACTATCAATTATAGTTTTTTCAAAATCAAGAATAATAACAAACACATAGGCCCGAATTCACAAAGGAGGTTTAAATTTAACCCATGGTTTAAATCTTTGTTTACATAACCCATGGTCTAAAATTAGTGCAAAATAAGCGTGACACAGTCAGGGGTTCAATTTTAGATGCGCGCAAGGCACGTTACGCTTATTTTGCGCTAACTTTTAAACCATGGGTTACATGTATGTAAATGAGGGTTTAAACCTTGGGTTAAGTATTTGGGCCATTAAGGTTTTCTCAAAGGATGCTTTGTATAAAGAAAGATGAAAATAATTTATGTACAGTGTAGTCTGTGGTTTTAAGATCCCTCCCTCCCTCCCTCCCTCC
>BEXV01000627.1:163017-173311 GCA_003118195.1 Hemicentrotus pulcherrimus | reverse complement strand
TTTTTTTTTTTTTTTGGTATTACTGAATCAGTTATTGTTATTGTTTTTTCTCATAAAATAATAATTCATAATAATTACTTTGGCAGGGGGCTTACGCCTTACAAGCTCTGCTTTTTAGTCGGCCCTCCTTCCCATGTATATAAATATATGAAAATGTTGAAATTGTACCATCATTGTAAAATATGAACGATCGAAAGAGGAAAAACAAATGAATAATATTGAATCGAATTGAATTGAATTGATGATCAAAGTTTGACTCTTACACAATTTAAACGTGGCATTTACCTCTATAAAATAAGATAATTCGAGGTGGCCGGAGTGGCAATGTCTGAATCGAATAAGGACGGGAATGGGGCGGTGTAAGGTCAATATGGCAAGATGGGGCTATGCCCATGAAGGAGATACTAGCTGCGACTGCGGAGAGACTGAGACGGTACGTGGACCACATCTTGCAGTGCGGCGGAACGGGTTGCACAGATGAAGACATTGCCTAATTGTTAAAGGTACTATGTCCCATTTGCAGGCCAAACAAATGAAAAAGTTTAATTCCAACTGCATTTGAAAGATAATACTAATTTAGAACTTCCCTAAAAAAGGTGGGGGTTGAAAATTTCTTCAAGTGGGAAAATAACGACTATTAGTTGTCAAATCGACTTAAGGGCTATTTAGCCCAAAAGTAATAGTCTTGATTTTCAGACAAGTGTACCGAAAGGTCATGTTTATGCTGCGCAAAGATTCAATCAGTTTAATCTTGGCCATCACAAGAAGTGGGTTAATGTAGACAAATGCTCATGAAACCTTTACAACTCTTTTCATGTATACCAAAGAAGAAAAAAGCCAGTCAGTCACTCAATAGTGTCTGACAGTGAAGTCTGGCAAGTAAACGGGTTTCCTTGCATAATTTGAATATTAGGACTCTGCTAACGTTCAAATTTCACAGATAGGACATACATGACATATTCATAATTCCTGCAAAGTTCTATAGCATTTGAGGTTGGCTGCAAAAGGGACATAGTACCTTTAATGAAACGGCGATGGAAGAACTGAATTTGATTTAATTTAATTTCAATTAAAAAAACTCTACATATTATGTAAAGTTGATCTATTAAGGAGACACGAACGAACGAGCACCAATTAAGTTAGACATAGTAAACTCATGCAAAAAAGAACTTATGTTATTACTTAGATATTGATATTGCCCTACATAATGCATGATCAATTTGTACGCTCTTTGATATACAGCTCACTCACATATAGGTCAAAGTTACAACACAAACAATCAGGCTTAATTATAATGTATTAACTCATGCATATACCCAGGGAGTTTTCTCCCTGACCTTATAATGATAAATGTGGGTAGAGATGCCCTATCAAGCGCGTAGCCAGGATTTTATTTTAGGGAGGGCGGTAGTGAGCACGCGTGCGAATTACTTATAGAGCACGCGTCCTCAACTCTTAATCCTTGTTTGAATCAAGTTACCCTAATTCCTCCGCGCGAAGCGCAGAAGCTCTGACGTTTCATTAAATTATTAAAGAAAGAAGACGATTCGTTGTACCATTCTCGACTCTTAATCATCGTTTAAATTCAGTTTACCCCCTCCCGCGCGAAACGCAGAAGCTTTGACGTTTCATTCAATTATTCGAGAAAGCTAGACGATTCGTTGTACGTACGTTCTCGACTCTTAATCTGGAGAGGGAATTAGAGACAAGTGTTGTACTCTAAACAATTGGAAGACAATTTCAAACAAAAAAGTCAAGAAAGAAGGAGACTTAATTGTATTTGTTTTGTTTAAATGGAGTCTTCAATATCTGGCAGGGCGGCACTCTTGGACGATATCATTTTATGCATTTCTAAGTGACAATATAATATATTATGATGACTCAATGATGACCTTTACGTTATTTGGACCATTTGGAAAATTAAAAGATTATAAATAGGTAATGGAAAAAAAAAAAACCCTTAAACTAGACATTTAATTGAGATCAGCAGAATTCATCATTTTGACATTTAAATTTGGAAAAAAATATATAGGGGCTGCACTTTTGTCTTCTGCACACATGGAAATTCAGGCAATCAATAGGTCTCAATACAGTCTGTTCATTAACTATTCATCCCGTTTCAAGTTACCACTAGGAATGGGAAATAAGTAAAATATAGGCTCATTTGATCGATCCCCGTTTTTTTTTGCGACTCTCATTTTTTTGCCCGGCGTCCATTTTATTATTAAAAGAATTAATGAAAACGGCTTAATCCACCTCTATTATTTACGTGTCGTTAGTTCTTTTGATATTTTCATGCCGATTTTCTGAGAGAAATTACAAGATTACAACCATATACTTGCTCTTCTCATACCAAGCCGGAGCAGAAAACCATCATGAAGTGGTTTGAAGGACAAATTTCAACTGCCGTTGCTCAGGCCAGACAACAGAGAAGTGTATTTATGGTTTACATTAGAGGTAAGCTTGGGTCATGGTCACTCAATTCGCAATGTCATCCTTCTCGGGGATCGCGGCGCGGCCACCGATGACGATGCCGTTAGCATTGCCTGGCGCCCGCTGGACCCGGCCAGGACGGTTGTAGCTGTAGCCTGTAGGGTCTGCACGGCTATATCATGGTCATGATCATGAATTATGATAATGACATCACCTAGCCTTAATTGGCAACCATACATGTTACATAGACCGAAAATGTCTCTTTTGTTCGTTAGCCTCTTATTTGGGTAGGGTCTGTCGGCTCCTCTTCATGCTCTTGAAACAAGAGCGGCTAGGCAGAAGCCGAACATAGGCTATGCGATAGGGTCTCTGTCGCTGTGTCGTACTTTGGTGGCAAGATCTGGTCACCAAACTTTGCCCAAAATACTCAATTTTAGCGGATTCTTATCAGAGGCATTTATTCTTGAATATTAGGCCTAGGCTAATATGCATCGGTTGCACTTACCAGATTGACTGTATGATGAGTTTCTATTTCCAAATTATCTTTGTCGAAATTGAGCTCCGTGTTGAAATTCTTGCAAAACTGTTACTGTCAAAAAATAACGTCATCTTCCTGCATGCGCATGTTATTTTATTTCTAGATTGGTTACAAGTTACAACTTGGAAAAATAAAATCATAACTTCCTTATTTGTTATAGGTTGATTACAACTTCGAAAAATAACATCATAACTTCCTTATTTGGTATTAGATTTTGCTCAAGTTTTACTAATCCAACCTCATATTCTGCTCTTTTTAGTAGAGGTGCACAGCCAATTTTGAGCGATTATCTCCCATATTGAAGGCTTAAATTACAAAAGAAAAAAGAAACATCAACACCTAGGCAATTTTTTGCCTCTGAGGCCAGGATCCAAGGAGAGCCCGTTGATTTTGTGTGTGGATCTTACAAAAACAAAAATGAAAACAAAATTAGATGATTAATTTTAAAGTAGATAGTAACTTTTCATGAGAAATCTGCTCATCATATTTATATTTTGAGCCAAGTTATCCATGTTTAGCAAATTTTCATTTAAATAAAGGGGATTGGTATTCCACATGGGAGACTAACTCCCAAATAGGCAATCAAATGTCTTTACAAAAGTCTTAGAGATTGGAGACAGTTTCCCAAATAAGAAATACTCTCCTGTGTTAATATTAGCTGTGTGCCTCTACTGGAAGCTTTCTGTACAGAAGGAATGGGGGAGAGGACATTGCAAGAAAATTCAGAGAGTCGCCATTTTGTGTTTGATTGATCACAACTTGAGAAAAAAAAAACTCTTTCTTCTGGTCTTCTCATATATACAAATTATGAAGGCACTCCTACAAGAATTATATTGTGGGATAACTTGAACAAAGGAGGTCTTGTCCAGGTCTATATGCAAATTAGACTACTTTAGCACAAACAAATTCCAGTTGATAATATTGAAGGAGAGGGAAATGAAAATTTGATAGTTAATTTCATCTTGAAATCCCAAATGTTAGGCAGAATACAATAAAAAATTTAAAAAAATGCCCTAAATCAAGAAACAAATATGGCAGTGTAAGTAATTTCTGTCCTGGATCTACTTCCCTACATGTACATGTACATTGATTTTGATGGTTCTTTTCTGACATGTGCAGCAGTTCATGTTGACCATGGCCTGTTCATTAAAGTGACTCGGTAACATTGTCGAAAGTGAATAAAAAAATTGCATAATTTTTGTATGAAATGTTACTTATTATATTGCATCTACTACTAACCCTTTACATGCAAAAAAATCCTGAAAAAATTCTCAAACCACAAAGATATCTATGGTTTTCTGTGAAGGTGTCACTGTGCAACACCCTCTAACAGTGATTAACAGTAAATTCTCCCAACCAATTTTGAATTTTCCCAACCGTTTTCCATGTAAAGAAGAAATAAGACAGGCTTTTAAAAACTTTCAACACTTAATTGCTTTGTGACAATTTACATTCACCTAAAAATGTAATTAAATTGTAATAATATAGTTGGGAGATTTAAAGATAAAGTTGAGTTCTGGTCATGGGATTGCATTGTGAAAGAAACGGTGTGGAATCTATCAGAAAAGATTGATCATCTACATGTAGTATAGTATTCGTGTGTATTGCAAAGTTCTGGAATCATCAAAATGATAAGAAATTTGGCCAAATCTTGGCAAAGTTACAAGCACTGTATACAGAATGATGTAATTGGGACTACACGAGCACATGGCGAAAAAAACCTCCCCCCAATTTTTACGTATTTTATGTCATATTTAGAATATGAAGGCATTTGAAGGGCCTTGCTTTTCAAGGAACATGTTTAATCTGATGTTCTTCCATCCTTGCATAATAACAATGATAATGCTCACAAATTATTTTTTACCTCTTCCCAGAACTCAACCTTCTCTCTAAGGAATCGATCAGATCAGTTTTTCCCAATTTATATCATTAAAAAATAAAGACTAGTTCTGGTCATGCGATTGTATTGTGAAAGAAATGTTGTGGAAACATTCAGAAAAGGTTGGTCATCTAGCATATAAGTATTTATAGTAGGTCCAGTCTTGGTAAAGTTACACGCACTGTACACAGAGAGATGTATATTGGACTACGCGACAATATCTATCATGTCCAAATAGATATAATAATTTACCAAATATACCAATTAGTAGGCGGCTTCTCAGCAAAATTTGTATCATCACGTATTAGTCAAAACATATTCTTTCACATGATTTATAATAAGAGCTTCCATTTCTTTTTTTGAGAAGGGGGCGCTTCCAAAACTGATCTTTACCTTTAATAATAATGGCAGGGTGCTACAAGAATTTTTTTCACCACTTGCCCGGTCGGGCAAGTGGGTTTTCAATTTACTTGCCCGAACCAATTTTTCACTTGCCCAAAGTTCTCAGTCAGAAAATGAATAAAAAATAACCAATTAAATAAAATTAACGATAAGGGTATCCGCATATGAGACTAAGCAAGATCGGTAAGAACCATTATAAAACCAAAACAACTGGTTCTCCCAGGTTCATTTAGCTTGCTCGGTCAGATCTTCAGTCCGCAAAAATAATAAATTCAAAATTAGAAATCAATCTATCTAATTAACACAAAAGTAGATCTTGTTATTATTCTCAAAATAACAAATGGTTTGTTTTATTTATTCCTGTTATTTTTTTATGCCGATGAATTCTTGCTTAAAAAAAATCTCCGACGTTTGTTTACATCGAATCTCTGACTTTCATCATTCGCACGTGCACCCGCTTGATTCACCCAGAAAATGACGTCATTTATCCTAGCAAGATTCAGCCAATCAGAGAAGGGCACGACTTGTTTACAACAAGCGGAGAGAGGGGGAGAGAGCGCGCGATCGGGGAAATGTGCATGATTCATATGTAGGATTTTCTGTGTGCATGCGCTGCAGCAGTGCGGTGTTTTATTTTGTAGAGTTAACTCGTTTGAAAAACGATCTCGATCTCTTGTAATGTGCGACGGTTTGGGGGGATTTTGACGATCGGTAAGCAATTGACGGGCGAAGTATGAGAGTTCTTAACCACTGAAAAATTGCTATAAATCGTCACTTGCCCGATCGGGCAAGTGATTATTTTTTTTGCTTGCCCGACGGCTCAATTTGGTTGCCCCGGGCATTCGGGCCAGCGGGTTTGTCGCGCCCTGAATGGTAATGGTAAAACATCAGATTATCTTTAATTGTACATCTAGCATTGAAGTCACTACCTGTAGCACCACCTTCTCTCATCTGAACAATGTTATTGAGTCCCTTTAACATATCTCCTCCATTTTTAACAGGATCAAATGAGGACTCAGAAAAAATGGATGCAACGTGGGAGGAAGAAACTGTCGACAAAAGCTGTCAAGAAGCAGGGATAGTTGTCCTGAGACTCCAAGCAGATAGGTACATTCTATGCCTCTCATAAAGTTTTTACTCGCATCAAATGTTTTCTACCAACTTTTGAACCCATAGTACATGTACATGTAAATCATAATGCCACTTTCCCAGATTATCTCCTCTCCCTCTCTTAATGCTCTATGTATGCATGGCAACCGTATAAACAAATCTCATTTTTTTTTTCTTTTTTTTTCTGTATCAGATTATTGTAAAATTATCCTTCATGATGTATTTTTTCAACTTAAAAAAAAAGAGTACATGTATAAACCATTCCATATATATTTCTGCTGAAACAAAGTTCGACCAGGCATTCAATTGCTTATAATGGTAGTAATGTATATTCTATGTTTGAGTGCAAATTGCTATTTTATTGTTTAATATTTGTTTTATGAATGTTTTTCTTTGCAGTGAGGAATGCAAGCAGTTTTCTGTATATTGTATCCTTTAAATCTTTGATACTGACAATAAATCTATATTGTGCCAATTATAGCTTTAACATGAATTAAGAATCAGCAGATAACAATCTCGTTTACCGGTAAAGGAATTATTGCCCTGTTGGATACTGCAGTAGTTGAAAAGTTTTGCTATTGATCTTTTTAAAACTTTTCAGAACCATTAAACAAGTTGTCCTTTTAAATTTGATGTATAGAATAACATGAAGCTACAGGATGTCCCCTTATGATAAGGCTGTTTATTTTCTAATACACTCTGTTTAAACGAAAATAAATTAATTTCCATCGGGCTTTCACCCTCCTGCTGAGGAAAACATATAAAACACTTTCCAAACACGAGAGGAGCACCGCTCATCTAGGACGGCTAGATTCTGTTTTGCTGTAGGTACATGAACATGTATATTGAAGAAAAAAATTCCTTAACCTTACTTGCATTAAGATCCTGTTATTTGTGTTCCCTGTGTTTATCTCATCGCCGGTGAGACTGGAGTTTTGATTGAGAGCATTGCAGGGTTCGCTACATCTTCACACTTAGTGCAGAAAATCAAGAAAGTCCATGAGGTAAGAATATAACACCAGTCTCAACATCTTTAATAAGCTAAGTTAATGTCTTTCCCCAAATTGATGAATTGCAAATTTCTACTGGCTAATTTTGCAGCAAGGTTCAAGAAGAAACTAAAATGTTTGGTCCCTGAATGGAGCATAGATAATTTGAAACACCAAGTGTACCCTTCCAATCAGATGTGAAGGGTTCCATCACTTCCATGTTTATATACTTATGTCAACTATTTCCTTCAAATATATCTTCTACAAAGAAATATCGCAGCTTAGATACTCTCCCAGTTGACTGTAAAAAATCTTTTGAGTAGACTGCTTAATGCCTGCGTGGGCAGTAGCATAGTATTAGAACCCATGTCAGATTTGGATTCTGCTTTATCCTATATTTTTTTCATACTCCTTACCCGTTAACCTACATGTATTTAATGCCGGCTAAGATTATCTTTTCAACAATTTTTTTGAAATGTGTTTTTTTAAACATTCTGCCTAGACACATGTATTTTTTCAAGTGATTGGTAAACTTTAAGAATGTTTATTGTTATCAATTGTGCACATTTTAATACATGAGTAAACAAGTTATTTGATGCAGAAGGTTGCTCAATATGAATGCTCTCTGTTTCAGTGGGTGAATAACAGATATTTAAACCTTTAATGTGCCATCTCAAATGGGTAAGAATCATCCATAAATTACAGTTAAATACATTTGTAAACAACATGTTTATTAAAGTGAGGGTAGACTTTCAGATTATTTTCTAGAGATAATAGATAGGCTTCTAATATAGGTTCTTCAACTGAAAAATGAGAATCCCCTTTTAATTTTATTTTTGGTAATAATTGTATGTTATAGACTATGAAACAGGCCCAGTCTACATCACCACTTCCTGAGCAACCTACCACCGCACCACAAGTTGCTGCTGCCACTCCAGTGCCAGTACCACAACAAGCATCAGCAAGTCCTGTGCAACCAAGTAGCACGCCACAGGTTTGTTCCTCAATACCATTGCAAAGAACAAGGAGGAAAAAACTAAAGGGAAATTTTAAATATCCTTTTGAATTGCCTAGACAGGAATCATGCTGATATTATGTATAATTCACAAGGTGATTCACAAGTCTATTAAAACTATTTATTCCTTGAAAATCTGTGCGATCATGTTCAGATCTCTTTCTTGTAATTATTTTGAATAACCAAGTTGTTACAAGGAATTCAGATACGTTGTGCTGGATTTCTGCCAAGATGAGTATTGAAACACATCCTACTTTGCTAGACAGATACAGTGTTTTTATAGTCCATAGTCATGTTGAGAGACTATGAATGTAATACAACACACTTCCTTGTTATTTGTTGTAAGAGTTTTGTGAGTAATGCGATCTGCCTTTCGATTTAATTTTGTTTGAGAAATTGGCAAATGATATCATTTCAGAAGTACACTGTATATATATATATCACACATGGAAACAGTGATCCAACATTGATCCTGCACCATCTGCTCCATGCTGTATTCAGGCAGATAGAGGGTTAGAGTTAGATGTAGTGTTGCCTCCAGGGTTCAAGATAGGCATTCCACTAGTATAACAAATTGTCCACAGATCCACTGGAGGATGGAGCATACAAAACCCCAAACGATAAGCTGTCTGAAAATAAAAAGATGAAGAAAAAAAGAAAATGATTATCTATGTTACATAGCAGCTAGACACAATTTGATGATGGATACCTAAGTAGGCTTAGATCACTTAGATCATATTCCTTGTCTACATATGAACAGGTACCATCTACAGCAGCCTCAGCCTCCTCATCTGGTAGTCAGAAGGAGAGTGCTCATGAGAGAGCAGCCAGGATGAGACAGAAGATGGAGGAGGTTCATCGGAAGAAGGAACAGCAGAGGAAAGAGGTAAAAGGAATGAACTGAATTCATTATTATGATGGAAGAGGAAAGAGGTGAATAGAGATTGCATCAGAAAAAGGAATGGACTCAAAGCAATTATGTATGATGTAAATGCAAGAGCACTTCAGAAAAACAGAGTTTTTAATTTATTCAAAGGGTTATTTGTGTTTGTAAGTGGGAGGGAAAATATCTGGCACAGATTTTTTAATAAAGCATTCTCTTTTTTTATGTTATTCAAATAGTTGTTCGAAAATCTAGTCTAAAAAAGTTCAGCATTGTTGAACAAATTTCGTAAAAAAAAACATACAATGACATTCTGTAACACTGCTTATTAACAAATTCATGTCTCAGTAAGGGCAGGAAGTTTATATCTCCAACAGACGTTTTCAATCTTGAATCATTTTTCCCCCTTTTTATTTGTGTACATTCCCAATCTCCCTTTATCCTCTATCCAACTAGGCTGAGAAACAAAAGGAGCTTGAGCGCCGCAAGGTAGGACAAGATATTCAGAAGGCAGATCAAGCCCGAACTGAGCTACAGGCCAGAAAGGCAGCAGATGATCTCCGCAAGGAACGCCTTGATGACAAATTAGCCAGGGAAAAGGTTAGAAATTGGATCTGTATGAAATCTGACAGTAATAAATGCAGCCCATCACATCACCCTGAAAAAAGGAGGGGTGCCTCATACAAATTTTGCAGAGGAGGGGAATGGGGCATTTATCCTCAAATTCCCATGTCAAATTGATAGGATTTAAAGCCTCAGTTTTCCAAGAAGTGTTCATGGATTTCTGAGATATCGAAGTAAACTGGTAAACAAATAATTGGTCAATCAACAAATTTATAGAAAAGAATTTCAAACCTATCAAAAGTCTTAACAAAGGAGCATATTGGTAAAATTCATGGGCTGTGATAATCGTGTATCATTTTATGTGAATTGCCAGCCAATATGGAATGTTAATGAGTGACTTTTTGTTGAATAGATGATTTGTGACTTCTATTTAGAAAGTCTACCGTAAATCAATTTTTGACTGTAATTGGGGGGGGGGGGG
>BEXV01000627.1:112332-154139 GCA_003118195.1 Hemicentrotus pulcherrimus | reverse complement strand
CCCCCCCCCCCCTCCACGTCAGAGATTCTTAGCTACTGTGTTGAATTGTGCTTGCCCGTGAGTGTTGGCAACCAAGCGAGATTGACCAGCCGGTGGACATTTAGTATTTTAAAGGGCTGTTGTAAGACGGGGGTTCATAAGCGGACAGTCTTGAGTTGGAAGGAAGTCAAGATGAGATACAGTCATCGCGGTATTCTCCAATTATCTTGTCTAATCATTGTCGAACTGGAGCATGGTAAGACGCAAATGAAACACTGATGCAATGCAGAGTTATTTTCTTGAATTAACTGAATGAAATTAAATAAGAATGGATGTATATAAAATATAAAGAGCACTTTATTTATTGGTGTTATCTTTATAATGCAATACTGTACTATGTCCCATTGACAGGTCAAACATATAAAGGTGATAAATTATTCTAATGGCATTTGAAAGACAATAATTAATTAGAACTTCCCTCAAACGATAAGGTTTTATAATTGTTGTTGTGGGAAATAACAACATTTGTTGTCGAATAATTCTCGCAAAGTTTTACAGAATTGGATGTTGGCTGCAAAATGGACATAGTATCTTTAAACCAAACACCCCTTTGATAATGATTAATTTATAGCTTGCGCTAGTTTGTAAGTGTTGCCTACTCATTGGCATTAAGTATGATATAGAACAATAATAATGAAAAGGAAAAAAATGGTCACATTAATTTATTCACTTAACATTTACTTCAGGGCATGAAAATCGAATTTCTTCTCTTCTACTTATTAACAAGAATGTGATTATATTTCCATACGTTAAGGAAACTTCTTGACTTAATTCAAGTAAAATGGTTGACCATATCGTCCTTTTCCCCCCTTCTCCTTCTTCAGCCTCGCGTCTTTCCAGGCTTACTCACTCCCACAAAGACACACGTTTAGCTAGGCTCAAGACTTTCCCCGATTTATCCGTTGAGATCCTGGATCCGTCTTCAAATCCCATGTTTACGGGTGTTAGGACGATATAGAGATTGTGCGGAAATCTCTCTAGGACTGTCTAGGTTCATCATCAGATATAAGAGGTAAGCCCGCGTATCCAGGGTGTATAAACCTGTAAAAGAGTAACCTGTCAGGTTTGACGAAGTGACTTTTTTTTTGCTGTGTCATAATTATCAGGTACACGTACAAATTGGCACTTGCATATTGGAATGCCATGAAGACAAGAACCTTTAACAAACATCAAAGCGAGATTTGCTCAGTGGTGACAGATTTGCCGATGAAGTTTCGATATCACTTAACTTTCAGGAGGGATGGAGTAACCGAAGAAAAGTATGTTTGCCTTTTGAAATGAAAATAAGTAATGTGAAAATGTGTCTGTTCAATTAGTTACAACTCGAGTAGATTTCAAAGTGCACTTAAGTCTATATTGATCTTTTTTTTTTTTTTAAAGACAAGTCCCTCAAAGTGGTGCGACTTGTGATATTTCTGCGTAAACCTCTAAAAGGGGATACAGTCTTCACCTAGTTTTGTAGAAATTTTAAATTTTAGCAACAATGGGCAAAAAATAAAGATAAAATATTAGGCAGCCTACAGAAGGGAAGTGCTAACTTCATATTCGCTCGTTTCCTATGTGACTGTTTTAAAACAACAGAGACTGCACATGAGGTTTACCGCAAAATTATTCAAGCAACGGGCTGGAGCAGGTCTTGTTTGGACATTCGTTATCACCTTACTATTGTTTGGCACAAAACTGTTTGGAACCAGCAACATTGACAAAAAGACCAGTATGACGTCACACTTTGGTACTCTATAGGCCTACTGTATGCCTTTGAATAAAATGAATGATATGTTTTCTAATATTAATACTATACAAATTGACCTCGATTATTAAACTTTGACTGACGTTAACAGATCGAAATAATCCTTTCTCGGCATGAAATTGATTTATAGCCATTTCTGTAAAATTATGCCCTCTGTTTCTTTACAAACACTATGACTTGGCAAGAAGTGTACATGACGTCACGATACTACACCATTGTGTCAATGAACTTCAAGGTTAACGAAAATATGACGTTTCGTGACGTCATAAGAACGGCCGTACTGTGTGTATGACGGTTCCGTATTGGTCACACGCGCGGATGTGGACTTGTAAGAAATAAATAAAGAAATCTATATAGATAATTCTCAAATGAATATTAAGTAGAAAGGCAACGTTAATTTTAGGTTTTTTTTGCGGAAAATGAAATTGCATTTTTTGTTTAATTTTTTGAGCGGTTCAAGGAAGATGTTTATATAAATCATCTAAATGTATCTCAAACGTCTTCAGAATAGATTTCAAAAGTCCATTTAGGAATATCACTGTGCTATGATTCTTTCATTTTGTGAAAGGTACTTATTAAACGGCTTCTAAAACCAAAAAAAAATACGAATTTTCATTTCGTTAAAACCACGTGATATTCGTTTGTTTCCTTGTGTATTCGCAATTGTCCAACACTCATTTTTTTACTGTTTCTCTTATCATATAAAGTATCTTCAATTCACGCGTAGATTGAGCTATTACCTATACTGTACAAATACAATTCATATTTAGGTATTCTAAAATTCATTCTCATATGATAAAATCCCGTTATTTCATGCTATGACTTTAGAGTGATTTGTCCGCATAGGTTATCATCTGCTCAGGAGTCAACGCTCTTGAGGAAATCTTTATCGTTTTTGAGAATTTTCCAAACGTATTAGTTTTACTGGCATGCTGCCCTTAAGTATTGACCGAAGTAGGTTATTTTTATTGTTTTGTCAGTAAACAGATGACATCGATTAAAAAAGATGACGCCATATTCCAAAGGTTAAAAAGTTTGCGACAACTAAAAGAACCCCCACTCCGTGCATTCAATTTTAGTTATGACAGAGAAACATGTTTTTATATCATTTTATGAAGATTTGTCAGAAGCGTACATAAGAATAAAAAATTACAAAAACCGCAATACTACAATACAATAATTTTTTATGAGGTTATTGTTTAAACATAGTGGGAATAGTTGAAGTAGTACTACTAGTAGCAGTATTCGTTGTCGTCGTCATCGTCGTCATCGTCGGCGTTGTCGTCGTCGTCGTAGTAGTAGTAGTAGTAGTAGTTGTTGTAGTAGTATAGTAGTACTTCTATTGGAAAGAAGAAGAAGAAGAAGAAGAAGAAGAAGAAGAAGAAGAAGAAGAAGAAGAAAGAGAAGAAGAAGAAGAACGTAAGTAGCAGTACCGGCCTATAGAAGTAGAATCTGATCAATATAAGTAGCCCTTAGTAGAAGTTTACTTATTATTTTAGGAGAAACTATCACTATGATATTATGAAATCCGATTATCAGTAAAAATGACATCCGCATAATATAAGAAATAGTAAATAATATGGTTACCTGTCCAGTTTTCAGAACAAATGTCAAATTCTTGTGCCAAATATCGGCATGTTGATATGTGGGGTAATGACAGAGAACATAAAAATGTGAGCTTCCCTAATTTATTTCTTCCTGAAAATTACTTGGCAGATCACTTACGTTTTAATCAACTGTCGTATAGCCTCTATGTCGCTATTAGATTAAGCACACCAGGCAAACATTCTTTTCTTTTAGAGAGTGACGGCAAAATAGATATTAATAAATCCCTTCTTCGTAATCTTAATCTAATCGGGTAATAAATCATATTAAGCGGATTAATCTCTTCTGTTTTTAAATAAATTCTTATATAAAGGGTTTTTGTTTACTCTTTTATATCCCTCCTCCAGACAAGTTAAAACAATAAAAGAGGAAAGATTGGATTTAAAGATGATGACGGAGAAAGTTAATGTTTCGGTGATGATTTATGTGTTAAGCAACCGCGAAGCAATCGTTTCCGATCTTTGATTACCTCACGAAGAGGATTAATTACCATGCTTTACCATGAGAAAGGTGGCAGTGGGGTAAAGACAGTGTGGAAGAATACAACTTGACTGTGACGCATCTACTTATTAACACCAATTGCGTCAAAAGTGAATGCCGGTGTCATTTTTAGAGAGGTAACTGTCACAATTTGGGCAAACTGAACATTAATGTTTTGATACACAAACCTGTGTGACACAAATAATGGATGCGTCTATACGTCAGAGCTTTCATATTTACTTAAACTTCATTGAACTGTAGATGAATATGTACACTAATCTTATAAAGACTATACTTTCGTTTAGAATTACTAATGTAATCACCCTTATTATTGTAAAAAAAAACATTTACAAATTAATATCAGTCACAATGTGTCAATAATTACTCAATAAATGTTTTATTCTATTTTCATTCAATTACGAAAAAATATTGTTATGTCCACGGGGATCTTCTCCGGGTTTCAGTAATTGTATTCAATTACTGTATTACTTTACGTAATTGTATTAGGAACCCAGTGCATTTCCCCCTAGGCAGCAGAAGTTGAAAAAATGTGCCCCTCCCGAGGTGAAAAATTATTCCCTTCCTGATCTTCTAAATCCACTGTTCTCTTCCTCCATTGTTTTTTTTTTTAATCAAAATGTATTTTTGTGGCACTCCCACGATTTTCCATACAAACGAAAATAGAGATTTTCGTTTCTCCTCAAAATGATTGACCTCTGTCATAGGCATATCAGTTCTTGAAACAGTATATTAAAATGTATATATATTTATATACACATGGTTTGTTAACATCTATTTTTCCAAGAATTAACTAGATCTTGTAGCTGTACACATGATCTGAACTGCAATTATATAGATCAAATTGTGTAATAGGAGAAAAGTTTGTTTCGTTAACAGCACGCTTTCATCGTAAGAAGTTCGTTTGCATTCGGAGCTCATCCTTGAAGAATTTGGAGCATTAGATCTGACCTTTTATTTTCTTGATCGCCAGATAAATTGTCTATCAGAGAGAGATAGAGAAGGAGAGTAGGAGATAGAGAGAGAGTAAGAAGGAGAGTAGGGTCGAATAGCGAGAGAGAGGAAGAAAGAGAGAGAGAGAGAGAGAGAGAGAGAGGGAATGAAAGGGAGTGTGTGTAGAGGTTATAAAGAGAGGGGGAGAGAAAAATACGGAAAGTGCGAAAACAGAAGAGGAAAGATTTCAAACGATAGTCAGAAGAGAAAATGTTGCAGGACCTGAACAGGTAAGGCTTGTGATCTGAAGAAGAAGAAGAAGAGGAACAAGAAGGGAGAATAATAACAAGAACTAGAACGAGAAAAAGGAAGAAGAGAGAGATGCAGACAGAAAGAAAAAGAGAATATATCGATCTGTTTTGTTTTATAACCCGTCTGTGATTTTATACCCCCAGTGCGGGTGCAGAACCAAAGAGAGTATGACGCGCTCATCGACTGCAGACGGAAGTTGATGTGGGATGACTCAGGATCACTCTGGCTGCTTGCATGTGTTCTACTGCGGCCGAGATGACTAGCTATAGCTGAAACAGAGCAAATGTAGAACTCAGTACACTTCTTGCAAGTTTACGGAATACACATCAACTCGGCCAGAGTGAAAGTGAGTGAGTGAGGTCGAGTTCAGGGGTTGACGATGAGTGCTTCTGCTTGTTTCCTACGCTGAGGACCTATACGATCGGCTGGAGAACGATACAAGCGCGCTGTTCAACATTGTTCAACAAGTTTCAAATGGAATAAGATGAGCCATTCCATTGCATCGATATTGTTATATTACTTCAGCTCGATCAATACCTAAAGACATTTTCTCCTACAACAGCTGTACACTGTCGCCTACGCATTGTGGATTATAACATTAAGATCTCGAGGAAAAATATTGGCAACAACGTTATGCAGATTTTGGCGCCACGATGAAGGACACCAGATGCTTCAAGCATTTCATCTATGCCACATGAATGAGACCTTCTGGATATTATTGATGTATATTGAGTAACATCTTTTAAAGGATTCAACCAATCAATCTAGTAGTTACCAACTTCCCGAAAATAATATTCAATTGATATGTCCTTTTTTCAGCTTTCCCAAGATGACCATGCCATCCAGACCTGTGTTAAGTAAGATGTCACTGAACATTTGAGGAATAATATACTACTAGATGATTCGAATATTGGATATAATTATCTACACTAACCATTGAAATGGCATCTGATCTAATTGGTGCGTCTATAATTCAAGCAAGGTGGATGGTACTTCTGTGGATGCCGATATGCTATCAGATGGAACTAGCATCGTCGTCGTCGTCAACGTTTATTGCCCGACCTGGTGCAATTATCTACAACAGGCAACTAGCAGTCGGAGGTTCGTCAAGGGACTGTTCCAGGCCTCAGATTACACCAAGTCGATCTCCAAGGTAAGCATCATATTCTGTCAAGATCAGACTGATAATCCGTAATGGCGACGCCTAAGCTAACCCAAGGTAGTATTCAAGAAGTCTGTACGCAAGATGACATTGTGTTGATAATAGCGTAATTATAGCAACCGAGTTATTTGGGGATGAAATTCGTTTACACAGCGTTGAGTATCAATGCCAAAGACTGATCGCCTGTAGTGAACTGCATGTCTGCATTTCATGTTTATGTTTACAAAAAGTCGCAGCCACATGTATCGCAAGATATTTCTTGCCAAAAGTTTTCGTTTAACTTTTTAATCGTTTCCTTCCGATCCATTTTTGTTTACATTTTGAAAAAGTAAGAATATCGCTCTTTGAGATTCGTTTACCAACTAGTTAATTCTTTACATTGTTTTTCTATAGATAGAAAGGCTATTAGTTTTATTAACTGAGAAGGACAGCTGACATTGCAAACAGGAAGGTGACGTCAAAGCGTATTTAATTCATCAACGAAATCACTTTCTTTTTGTTCGTTCATTGTGCTTTCTCCAAAACTGCGGCTTATCAAAAAGAACCCTAGATTTGCTACCCGTGTAAATAGCAGTGTTTTAAGCAAACTGGCCTTGGCAATCATTCGTTCCCATGTCTGTATATCCTGTCTACAGTAGGCAGGCCTCTCTTCGCCTCCATGAGGTCCAATCTTATAACTCGGACATACAGGTTAATTTTAACGAGTAGGACGATTACTCATCCAATTTGTACAATGACATGCACCCCATGTAAACCTTGAAAGGGTAAGATAAAAGAGAGAGGGGTGTATGTTTACCATTCATAGGAGTCTCTAAGTAGCATTCGTATAGTAGTAGATATACACATTACACAATCAGTAAGTTCAATGTCGGAAATGAGAGAGGCATCAGCAGCTCCTACTCTAGTTATTGTAAATTCATGTCAGTCAGGTATACCTTACCGAACAAACGATAGCACAGCTTTCTTTTTTTCCACTGAAAATTAGTATTATTTAAAACTTTTGAATCATTAAAATGCCACCAAACCAAACAAACAATATATTGCTGAGCTTGTTAAATCTATACACTGCACAACAAATTTGAATGATTTTTTAAAGTGTTCAAATCAGTGACATAATAACAAATACTGAATATACATTTTCATGAGAAATAAATGAAATGTTGCATCCACTCCCGGTACTTTTTGCCATCTTGCATATTACTACCCAGTTCTAACATGTGCTATTGAGCACTTATACCGCTATTTCTGTTGCCTTGGTAACATGTACACAAATGACGCCGTGATCTTGAAGCTGCATCATTCGTTCTTACTCCGCCAAAACGACTCTGTATTTGGCAACATTCCACAGTAATGATGTTTGAGTTTCTTTCATTAGTCAGTACCTTGTTTCGATTTCATCAGTCCCTCCGCAAATTAGGTTTCGTAGTAATGTTGCCTGCAGGCTCGTGTATGTAGAGAAATAAATTAGAAAAATCCTAATATTTCGTATGTTACCCAGCACCCATTAAAAGAAATGTTTTGTATTATACAAATTCATAATAATAACTTACATATTTGTATTCGTCTATCACAATACATCATAAAATGTATAGCCGGTAACCCTATATGCTGTTTGAAACAAACCATGTTTTACTTTTCAATGATTTTTATAACGTAAGCATTCTCTCTTCTTTATAATATCAAGAGTGATGTTAATAAGTAGGAAACACGCACACTCACACGTTACCGCACACCTGACACCTCAATACAAACATGAACCTACACATCCCCCTACATACGCCTACATCTCCCACACACACACGCGCACACATTTAGGTGAAGATATAGACTTACAGATTATGGTGGTCACAAAGATTTCGTCCTCAGCAAGACTTCTTTTCTAATTTAATTAATCTTAAAAGTTTCAAATAGAAGAAGATATAAGCATTCAAAACCCCATCAGAACTGCTTTCTTTGCTTTTTGCCCCCATTTTTGTCCACCGTGAACCTGATAATCAGATAGCCATGTTAGGGTAAAAGTATATTCCCCATCACAATAATGATTACCGCTTTAATACTACATGGTTATTTTTTTTGGCTTTACCTGGTACAGTGTTTTGGGATTATAAGCGTACAGGCTAAAATTTCCTCGTCCAGTGGAACAAGACTGTCTGCAAGCTCTGTTAAATCAAAATTATTGGTTTGATTTTAAATCATTTTAAATCATTATGAAGACAACTAGAGTGCCAGGCGATTTCTAGGGGAGGTGAAAATAATCTGTGATATTTCCTATTATNCCCCCCCCCCCCCCATATTCTTGAAAGCTAATTAATCTTCGGAAAAATTGTAATGCCGTTATGTGATCCCTATACAAACCCTACAATGGTTTTTATTGTACGTTATTTCTATCCATATTGAATTATCATATTGACTATTTCAAAATCTCACATTTTTGGGGTATCTGTATGTTGGACAACTACATGTAGCTTTACCCAATTACTATAGAATTTTTAGACAGTTTCTTCAACAGTGAAATGTGTATGATCAGTAAAGTCTACTTTACTTTTAAAGAAGGACCAACCTTATCTAGATCCAATCCAATCTCGCGTATATACAGGCGTGAATAACCTTCAAACCCGGTGGGATTCTGGCCTTGCAGGGGTCCTTTCCGTCCTACCCAATCACCAGGTTGCTAAATTCAGCCAAGGAGAATGGTAATGAGCCATTCTTGTAATTAAAGGTAGTTCACACAATGTTCAGTGCATTTGAATTCGCTTAGTGCGAAGCTGTATCTTCCTGCAAGTACGATGAAGCATCCGATGGTATGTCGAAGACAGATTTCCAAGGACAGACCTTCTTTTATACCAACCAAGTTCATCAACTGATCAACTTATAAATAAATGTCCAAGATTTTAAAAACATCTGGAAAACATTACTCATGATTATTATTGTTTATTATAATCTTGATTTTAATTTCGATGAGAGTATGCGCAGGGTGATTTCTGATCAGAACAAAATGAAAAGAACTATGTATACAATATACTTAGAAAGGAGAGGTATTATTTTTATGATATTAAACCATTATGACAATGCAATGGGTTGACTTCAACAACATTTTGAACAATTATCTCTCCATCATCCATCGTTTTCCCTTTCCGATTAATTAATGCATTCCTTTAACAGACTTCCTTTCCGTGTTGCAATTGATACCCGTGAAGGCATACTGCTACGCTTCCTTGCTGTCTAAGTTTGGAAGTCTCACGGAGAGTTGAAAGTAGGGGCACCGAGTTCACGAGAGAGAGAGGGGGAGAGAGAAAGAGAGAGATGTAAAGACAGAGAGAGAGAGAGAGAGGAGAGCAAGAGGTGGGGAGGGGGAAGGGAACAGCACCGGTCGAGTTTAATGTAACCCTCGCAAACTACCCTCCTCCAATGACCTTACCCGTGTGACCTACCTTTTCAGTCAGAACATTTAGCGTAACTTTACAGTGATACAGTTGTTTAAATTGCTACCCATATTTCTATTCGGATTCATTGGTTGTGGTTTTTTTTTAATGGAGATCAATATCAGTTTTTCGTATGATACCCTTTTCCCTTTTGTCTGTTTTAATAATTGTCTTTGTTTATATTTTAATAAGTAGTAGTTCATATTATTACAATAATTCAAGACAACGTTTTGTCAAATTAACGAGGCCATTTTATTTACGAAAATACCGCATATTGTCGAAATGCACCTTCTCCTAAACTTGTTTCAAGGTTTAATCATATAATGATCTTTACTGATTACAGATGTACATCTATATTCATATCCTTATGCTCTCATGTCAGCCAGTCTCAAATCTTTAGAAATGTGCTACATTTATTTGATATAGAATTATCATGATTTAGATTTTATGTAAGGTTTTCGCATTCATTAACTATGATATGTATGTCAATTGCAAAGCAGCTGTTGGATGTCACACTCAGTAAAAGCTATCCTTAGTCTATGAGCACCTGTTGAAAGTAAAACCTTCGAGTACTTATTGGAATACTAACTGATTTGTTTTCATTTTGTAAATAAATGAAATTGATTAACTTGTCAAAAAGTAGTAAACTGTTATGATAACATAATAAAAACAAATCGATATGCATCTTATTTTTATTGATATAAAAATTATGTGCACAGATTTGTTTTTACTTTCTTCCAACTTTGTCCCCGGACCATTTTTTCCCAATAAAAATGATATCCAAAATGTAAGCCATAGAGAGTAATATCTTCTATTCTTTAAATTTACAGTCCTTTTTGTTAATGAAATCACTTCCTTTTGTCGTCCATGTCAAAATATCCAAATGACGACATTAGTAATAGAGGAAATTCTATATTGACAATTTCCAAGAAAATTCCAAGAAGTTTCCAAGAAGTTTCATACCAGGGATATTCCTCGTCTATTTCCTTTAACTTTAATATACAGCCTGAACAGAAATCATCATCGTATTAACAGATTAAAAAGAAACGCATGTTCATTACCAAATTTCTTAATATATCAAAATGGATTTTTCAATGGGCAGAGCAAGAAACTCATCGTTTCAAACTGTCCTCTTTCTTTCACGCATAACCCTCGAGTAGGGATTGCATTATAACTCTACACGCGCACACACATTTACCTACCCACACACTCTGCTATTTACAGTATCGTGAATACGGGTGGAGGTGCAAAATACAATTTCACACCTTCACACATACCGGTAAGAAAGCGTTCCGCTTCCTGTAAAAAAGACTTTTGTAATTTAAAGATGGAAACTCTGTTAAGGGATTATCAACTCGCACACATTTTGACATGTATACATTGGTAATTTAAGACTTGTATAAAAGGAGGATGGCTGCTTATACAAACACCACTTGCTTTTGGTGTATTCTCAATAAAATACTATTTTGATGTAAGTTGACTGTATACAAATTGTATGTAATGTATATATAATCTTCTGTTCACCACTTTCCATTACTCTATATTCAAAATCGAGTTTCGGATCAAAGTAATGGGAACGTCCAAGCTTCTTTGTCCCATTAGTTACCGACCACAGTTGAGACCTTAGTTTGTTTCATTGTTTTATTTTAATTTATTCCTGCATGTTCACAACTTCACAATTCATTGGGGTTAACATCACATGAAAAAGAATATTTATCAAAGACATGTTGCCACTCGTATACAAAGAACAATAATGAACCATATCTGATTAATGTATGAAGCTTATTTATAGCCCTATAGAGCTTACACCACATCAAATATGAAATGTAAATTCATATTCCTAATTCCACAATAAGTAGTACCAAAAAAAACAAAAAAACATGGGACACCAAATGACAAAGTAATTTCTTGTACTTGGACTTGGATAAATTTGAGCAATAACAGAATTGATCAAATGTATTGTGAATACCCAATGACAAAATCGCCTTTTTTTCTGTCTAATCCAGACCCTGACCTATAGTTATATAATATACTGTCGCCTATGAACTTGGATTACTTTTTTTCCCTATACTCTTTTCATGAAATGCTTGTGTCAATACGTTTTTTTTTTTATAATCTTGATAGATAA
This sequence comes from Hemicentrotus pulcherrimus, assembly GCA_003118195.1. Lineage (NCBI taxonomy): Eukaryota > Metazoa > Echinodermata > Echinoidea > Camarodonta > Strongylocentrotidae > Hemicentrotus > Hemicentrotus pulcherrimus. The sequence continues at coordinate 142,290 of BEXV01000627.1, read as the reverse complement.
AGTTAATAATCTTCTCAGAACTTTATTGATCAATTTGAAGAGTCAGAGAGATCTATTAATAATTTGTGAAAATATATCAGTTTTAGCCATCAATAATAAACAGTATTGTCATTATCGTTTTTATGAAAAGAGGTAAGACAAGTTATCCAACTTTATTAGCAACAGTGTATATTATATACCTATATACAGCATATGCTGAATTACTGTTTAAGAAATATCGTAATACGAGGAAACTAAAACTTGTATTTTGAAATATAAAATATAAAAGTTGTGCTGCTAAAGAAAATCTTATATTATGTAGTAGGATACCTTAAGTAGCACCAGGCGGTCATATCGTATGAAGACAGGTGCAGTTTGGAGACAGATACTAAGCTTAGCGATCAGAGGTGCATCCTTCCGTCGGGCCTCATTAGGTGACAACTCGGTTTGATGTAGGCTGAATACCTCGGTCAAACAGGGATGAGGACTTGCAACTATTAAAGATCATCGCAAGAGTTAATCACTTATGCCAAAGTGCGGACACACTGAAAAACAATATGGAGGGACATTCTAGGCTTGCACCTATACGATTTTTTTTTGTTAAAGTTTTTTATATTGATTAGTAGGTTCTTGTCTTTTTCTTCTCGATAACTATATCACGCAAAACAGGTTTAGAGAGCTTTTTGAATCGTTTTGACCAATTTAACTTTTTGCAAAGAGATTACGAATTTTCACCATAAGATCATGAAGGTAATAACATGAACTGAATATTCCAATTTCAAATCACTTAGATGTTTTTAATCACTTTGGTATTACACTGGATTTAGCGTCGACAAATTTAGCACATTCATCATTTATTTTCCATGATTTATGCCTGTAATAACTAATGTTACTTAACCACAAGACGATATCCCACCACGTTTCTTGTCAAGATAGTCTAATTCCAGGATTACCTTAATCCAATGACGACATCTTCATACTCTCGCATTGAGGGATTATCTGATGAATGTGTTTGTGTTTTTTGGCCCAAAAAATAATATCTAGGAGAACATTCTACAAGATATTACTACCTGTTGCTGAATTGTAATCACCATGATTATACATGTTGTGGTTGAGTGACTGGGTTGTTGTCATCCGTCGCCCTTAATCCAATTCAAAGGTGCCGGTCTTGGACTTTATTAATACACACCAGCAGGTGGTTGACTAGAAGAGCTCAAACACCTGTACATTCATACAGCTCACCAGAACGGTGATCACTTGGCGCCAAAAAGATCTAGCTTCTTTCCGGTCAAGATCGTTTCATTACGTGGTCATCAATGAAGGTGTAATAGAGATCAATGTATGGAAATTTTAGCACGTCAACACTGTTTACTCATCCTGTCTGTTTGAGCGTATAGACTGACCATTTACAACACCAAGGTGCGTGAATCTTGAGGCATGACAAGATCTTAACATTTTAGTGGTCGCTTTTAAGTTATCCATGTAATAACAACTTCTTATGAAGAGAATTACATCATTCATAGGCGTTCAGTAATTTGTTCATCACTCACTGATGTTATTAGATGTTATTGCATTTGATAATCGTATTCTTTTTAACTCGTTCAGATATGCCAATGTTGTATTTCACGTTGTTGAGAAATAAAATGTGTATATAACTTTGTCGAAGACATACATTTATGGTTCAAAATTGAGTTTGTGGAAAATGAAGTGGCTAACAGAATCACAGACCATCATTTTGCAATTAGAGAACGATAGTTTTGCAATTAGAGACCATTGTTACGCAATCACTGATGACCAATGTATATTATATGACATGATTTAACCGGAAAGGATCCCGATCTCTCTTTGGCGCCATGATCCAAAGATCATCGTTTTGATGATTCTGCTGTGTCCCTGTATCTACAAAGTCCGCCCGATCCATGGAATGAGTCGCTCCCTACCATCTTTCTCTAATCCAGCTACTAACCCGACTCATATTTAGAAATATAAAATGATGTCTTCAAAAAAAATGTATACTGCAAATGGTTGACATGAATACGATTTTCGAGAGTAATAAACGAAGTCTATATTTAACATATGTGTGTTCTTCCTCCTCCTGGCCCCAGTGGGGTTACTGCATAATACTAGACGACTAGAACATGCAGATAATTATTTCAGAGGCCATGCGGGATTGTCATCTGCCTTGCAAGTGAAAAAAGGGGGCCTACTTTTTATCTCTGAGGGACAAACATCTTTAACTCGATGTAACCAGTCCTGTTTCTAAATTCATTCACATCTATTCCTTATTACTAGAATTCTATTTATGAGAACTGTTAAATGGTATCTATTTAAATGTCAATAAAATTCAAATAAGGAGCCATGTTCTTTAAGGTCGATGGTACCGATACAATACAATAAAGTCATTTCTATAGCGCTCTTACAAACTAATTGTAGTTTCATCAAAGTTATTGGTCATTTCAGCTAGTTTAAGCAGCTCATCTTGTTTCTATGGATTGGTCAGTCGATATGTCTTGGCGCCTTTTTTACGCCATGATCAGATCCAAACCATCGTGTAAAATGGAATGTACCTAAATATATCTTTAGTCCTAAAAGTAGTCAAATCAAGAAGTTATTAACTTCTTGGTCAAATCTAACGATGCTAGTTATAATGTACAATTCTTCAAATGATTTTAGTCCTGTGAAATCTATTGTGGAAGTACTGGTCTAGCTAGGTGATCTTAGAAGATTGTCCATACAGTGTCCTTTAGTTTGGGAATCAGCAGAAGTGTTGTCCAAGACCATACGCGATACATAGAAGTGGCATCGGAAGTGACGTGTAGGGTCACCCGGAAGCTAACTTTATCTTGTGAATGCATCGTCATCCCAAGTTACTGTGGGTGAAGAGAACTGACTCAGTGGAAACTCATTTTGTTCGTATATTGTTGAAAATTTCTGATGTATATCTCGGGCATGCCCTTGGCTCTCAGTATTAAAAACTGCAGCCATCACGCATACAGGAAGCGTTTAATGTAGCTATCGCCTAAATCAAATACTTTTGTTGAAAGAGAAGGGTATCCAAGGCACAACTCAAATCTGTAGGGTGCAGCACGCGTAGAACTAGTACTTACACATATTCTAGCCAGTCTAATGCTACATCATAATATGCACATTCATGTCCAGCATGCTACCTATATTACAATAAACCGAGTAGAAATACTAGTAGTTGGGAGCAAGTGAGAAAGACTTCGTCATCCTCACAGTTCATGCGCATTGTTCCCATTATCCCATTTCGCCGATTCCATAAGATGTTCCCCGTACGACTACGTAAGTTTTTTATCTATTTATTTCATCCGAAGTGAATATAGTTTTTGACCAGTGTCTAGTGGTAGTAAAATCAGAAAAAAAACATTAATCAGCGATCACGTGTTACAGACTTATTCGGTTGTGTTTAGGTTGTCGACAAAACATGTCCTAATTTTGTTCACAAGTAACTTTGTAGGCATTTTGAAAAGCAGGATCAGAAAACTTTGGTGAGTCCCTCGAATTCATCCTTTGATCAATCTTCTGAAATGCAGCCAGATTGTGCTCCCGCAGGAAAGCAGATTTGTTTTCCCTTTCAGATCTTCACAGCCAAAACTGAGACAATATAATTTAACGGAATGGGAGGAACAATGGGCGTGGGTGTAGAAACTGTGCATCTTTCAATAGTTTGGAAAGACTTAAGGGAGTAATAGTGGAGGTGGAATCTTCAAGGGGCCTTCTTGTCCTAATTGCGGTTAGCGTGACGCCAATGCAAATTAAGTACTTGATTTGAATAATTCATATGTAAAAGAGAATAGTTCCTCCATGCTCTGGTCAAATGGTTGATAAATAAATTATTGAATATTAGAAACTTTAAAAGAATATTGCCCTTAAAAGTTTTTTTTTTTTTCATCTTTGGAGAAAAGGTAAGTACGAGGTAAAATTCGAAATACGATTATCTTTCAATACAGTCCTTACATAATTCCATTGTAGATAAGAATATGAAAAAAAATTAGTGAAACTATTTGATTAGATGATCAAGTAAGTAAATACAAAGCAGAGATGATAAAGATGATGACGAAAATGGTACTCAAGTACAATTGTATAAAAATATATTAACACAAGCATGGGAACCAGCTAACAATATGCTAGTTGAAATATACCAGGTAAGAAAGAGTATCTCTCTGACGATATGGAGATATAAATAGTCATCCATGCTGAAATAAGTATTTCTATGGTTATAATACCTTGATCAATGTGACAAAAATTTGACAAGCGCCGTCCAAAATTAGATACCAGCCTACGTGGGGCTTTATAGAGACTTTGATGACTAATGATTAATGTTCGTTATACCTAAAACAGATGTATAAACAAAAACAACTTAGAACAAAAGAAGACGTTTGAGATCTGCTTCTTGAATTCACTTCCTTGGTGTCATTATATCTCCGGACAATCAGCATTTTGTTTCTACTCGGGGAATGAGTGGTGACAGCGGACAGGAAGAGGGAAAATCTGTCTGCTTCAGTGCGGAATTAGTCACCGTGGTAAAAAATAAATATAAAGACTGAGCGATCAAATTAGACAGTATGCACAATTCGAAGAGGTGGAATTTGTTAACAAACACAATAAGTAGGTAAAATAACTAAATAATCGCACTGCTATACATTCCTAACTTGACTTATTGGTATTTTTTACAGGTTGTCATGACGAGAATTACATAACACTTACACATATTTAAGACGCAGATTTGTGACCATACTTTTAGATTGGGAGGAATCGGAAGGGGTGCAATGGGGGAAGGGGTGCAAGAAGGGTAGGGGTGCATGAAAGGTGATAGAGACATAGTCATGACACGAGACAGTATAAGGAAGCACACCATATACGCTGCCATCTAGATAATAAGCCCAGTCAAACCTTGGCATTGCTTTGTTCATGACTTTGTGAGAAAAATTATGTTTTATTACAGACCCGAATAGCTTGTATTGAAATATAATTTACAGTCCTAATTTGTACAAATAAAACTTATTCTGCACAAACTGCGTCATGTTTTGGTCTGTAAAGAATGGCTTCATCAGGAATGTTGCCCTACAAAACTTTTTAATCCCAATTGCGTGCTAATTAGGTAAATCACATTGATGATATTTTGGCTAAATAATTTTGTATACACATGTGAAGTAGAATATTATGGCTTATTATTTTGCTAAAGGTGTAGATCTATATGATTGGAAACTTTGCTAGCGTTTAGACCTTGACTATCTCACTTTGATCTTAAATCACCTTTTGACTTTTCGGCTACATATCCTTTGGCTGCAATTCATCATTTGATAAAGGGACACCTATCTAGATGGCAATGGAAGCTCTCAGGAGACCAAGGGATGTATCAATTGAGCGTTAATTCGTTCTGCTTCCAGAACAGACAGGTATGGTATGGAATAACAGGAGTGGTAGGCCCGGAGGGTTGGTAAAGATGTGATGGGAATAAGTGCTATCTTGGGGATCTTCAGTGACGCTTAACAGTGTCGTGTGATGCTTTGATGCGGACGTTTCCTGCAAAAGTACGTGCAAAGTTTAGATCAAGAAGAAATTAAGTCCCATTTTCAAAAGATATGTTTGAATATTCGCAGTGCACCGTAGGTGTAGCCAGGGACATGGGAATTACCCCCTCCCAAACGGAGGGACTTTTGTGTGTACTCATCGTCATTCTAACGGCCTCTCTAATGAATATTCTTGAAAAGCTGAATTAAACAAAATCTGTACAGCTCAGGACATTCAATCGATAATGCATATTTAGCTTATTGTGTTCAGAATTGCACATCCAATTTAAAAAAAATAGAGGTAATGATTGTAACATTATTTTATATCATTTAAATTCTTACTTACTAATAAGTAAAACTAGTTTTAAAAAAGGAGAGGACAATTTATAGTAAGAAGAGAGGAGGGAGAACTAATCGGCCTATATATATATATTGCACCAGGTATAGATGCTGACATTACATGTTTAATTGGAAATGAATTTAAAGAGGAACTAGAAATTGTAATATTGCTGTCGGTATTCATAGTAAAGGTAATATAGAATGAGGCTGAACAGATATGGTGTTTGATAAAAACAATTTTTGAAAGTAGAGAAAGAGTTCATGAACAGACTATAACCCAGTTAAACAAAACTATAACATGAACTTTCCAAAGAATCGAAAGCCTAGTTTGGGCATGTATTCCTGTAGTGATAGCCATCTAGAAAATACTTAGCACGGTTGCGTAGGAAGACACATGGTTGTTTACTTCAAAACAGTCTTCAATCCATGTGGCCTGGGATCAAATGTTACATCGCTTTCATACATTGAAAATTAATCTCGGAGCTACTTAATCTGAACATCATGATTAGTTGAATTTGTCTAATCTAATTTCACTCCCGAAGCATAGATGAACATGCATTTATTTCTTCAAATCATACGGTTAAATTCAATTTGCACCGCAGTCATATAATTATGTCAGTGAACTAAATCCCACTTTCACACATTTTTAAAAAAATCTATTATCTTGTACTTATTTTGTAATTTATTTAGATACGTAATTTGAAAAATAAACATTTAGCATCTGCTGAAACTGTGTAATGGTGAATCAAATCCCCCTGCTGCCTTGTAAGTATTATTCATTTTATATTCACAAAGATTCTTACAAATTTACTAATGGTTTGTATAATGGCCAATCCACAAAAAATCAGCTTTTGAATACAAATGACAGTTCTTCTGTTATGATGAAAAAAGAACTAAAGAAAAAATTCATATTTCCAGACTGTTTATTTGGAAACTTTCTTTACAATACAAACCTTTGTTGATATCATTGTATCAGCTTTCAAATCCAATTACTATTTGATTAAATGAAATGAAATATTGAGAGGCTTTAGAAAACATCACATGTAATTTTGTTTCAGACGAGGCCTATAAAGACAAAACAAAATATGATAGAATTATTAGGCCTATATATTTCTTTTATAGACAGAATCAATTTTGAGGTCCCTTCAAATCGGGAACAGAGTACAAGCTTTAAATTGTATTGGTATCTTGTTGCATTACGGATCAGTAAATTCGCATATTTGATGCCAAGTATAACTGCATTCATAATTCACTAAATCATTAAAACATAATATATTTGACGAAACGAAAGTGCAACGACCGAGTTCCAATGTGAACTAGTTTTTCCTGCTCAAAATGTGGAGTACGAAATAGTGCATTAACCAGTTGTGTAGTTGTGCTGCCTCTCGTAGAAACCAAAACTTCTTTACAATCTTACAATCTTGTATTCTAGAAACCCACCTTAATGTATGAATTAAAGGATGGTATAAGATAAGAGGCAATATACAGAAGATTGCGGCAGCAGCGGCACTCTTAAACTTAGCTCATTATATACGCAGTGTAAAAAGGGAGGTATTGTAAGTCTGAATATTAAAAGTTCACAATAAATATATCACAATAGTGATCTCCAATTCTCTAATGATCATGATGATAGACATGTTCTTAAGGTTATGTATTGATGGCTGGTGAAAATCAAGAATACATATTTTAGATGGATTGGGTGTGAGGGAGCTATCTTTCAGATTATTTTCCAACTATGATCTATTGCTGCAATACTCTCTTCAGTGTAGAATATTATCTCCTAGTCAAAATATTTACGTTTTGTACTTTTAAGTTTCAAGTGTATAACTTTCATTTGCTACATATTTGATATTTTATTCGTTTCACTGTTGTAATTATTAGGGACTGTGATACTGCCAATGAACGAAAGAGATTAGTGATACTCCCAAATTCATAGTTAAGACGTAACCAACTTGTTCGCCACACCGAACATGATGATTGTGTTAAGGTTTTAATGTTCTGATTACAGCCCGCTAATTCGGAAGGACGTAATTAACTAACGCATAACAATCGCAGCACGTAACTCTTATGCCCCGCGGTTTTAATGGCTCCAAAATATTGTCATCAACAATTAAAATCATGAACTTTCAATTCAAGAAGTCTTAGAGTAAATCCCCTTTAATTCCATATATAGCCATTCAACCTTGAACGGGGTAGATGTACAGTTACCATTTTAGCATTCGTATTCAATGATTCATTGGATTTTTATATTTTGGGCTCTTGCTTCTGTCATCCTCTATAAAAATGGCTCATTGTTTGTTTTGTGTCGGAATTATGCATTTTCGTTAGTTTGCTTTTATTCATAGTTGGTGACGCTATTTTGATGTTGAAGGGGAAACGAATGTTACGGGCTGAGTAGCACTCCACTGTGGTTTGAGGGGCTTACATTTTATAGAAAGAATATATACCAAAGAAAGAAAAAGCACAAAAAAGGGGAAAGTAATTGGAGGACAGGAATTGTGGATGTAAACAAATTAATATAAGATTAATTAAGATATTAAGCAATAAAAGGGCGATTGGTAAAATGTAAAATTTCGCAGTAGGCTTCGGAACACTCTTTTTTTATATATTGGAAACAAATATATATCTTGTGAAAAAAAACTTTAAATACAAAAAAAAAAATTAAACATCTGGGGGAAACCATGTAGAGTGGTAGAATTTTGAATAAACACTTATAGTTCAGTTTTATGTCCAATATTGATTATAGTAAATAGAATTATCATTCAGTCTGCAGTTTAGGATAATGATACACAGGAAACCAAGCACTACAACAAGAATATTACTATTTAGTCACAGTAAGTATGCTTTTCCTCTCGTGAATGCTGGAGACTGAATAAAAAACAAGAATTCTACACGGTACAATACCATGAACAAAGCATTAAGATGGAAACACTGTTACAGACGGACCTACCTTAAACCCCTCTTCTCCCCCCTCATGGCAGGCGTCCAAGATCTGCGAGGGGAAGAGGGTTTCCCGCTTGACCCTATACTATAGCGACCCCTGTAAAGGTACTTTCATTCGTATAGTAGCTTGAGGACAACAGGTGTACACACTACTTGGCAGTGCTTGTATTGTCTAGAAATCGATTGTCAATGGGAGAATCATCCAAAAGACACAAAATAATTTGTTTCCGGGGTGGAGTTAATTTTGTAAAACTTACAAATAATATGATCGGCGTAATTCTGTTTGTTTAGGTATGAATTCATTGCTTGAAGAAGGTTGTGTGTTTAGGGTCATGTACTTAATAATTTTATATTGTTTTGGCTGAAACCTTTTCGAGGATTTCCTTTAATTCACGACAAGCAAGATAACCAAAACTCCATAGAATGCATTAGTTTCTATCAAATCTTTCTGCAATTTCCCCTTTTTTAAATTCTATATTGCTTCACCTTTATAAAAGTCAATTCCATTACATCAGAGAATGTATTGAGTTTTAAAAAAAGAAACAAAAGTCAAATGGGAAGCTAGGATAAATATGGTTATTATGTATATCCGATTTAAGTTTTTAAGATATGTACGATATCGTATTTCATTTTAATTTTCTGAAGGAAAGCTCTACTTAATGAGAGCATTATCAATATTTCCTGTTATTCCTTGTGTAACAACTTATAGAAAAAGAAAAGAAATTAAAAGGAGATGAAATTATACTCAAATATTGAGTTGATTAACTTTTTTTTCATTGTGACTAATCGCGGAAGTCTTAAATAAACTCTTCTTTCCGAAAGACTTTAATCTTGACTTACCGATAAGAGTGCATCTGGATTAAACAGGTTGAAGATAAAAACTAACTCAAAATAATACAAATAAAATGTGTGTGTCGCGGTAGCAAAGAAGTAGATAGAGATCTTTGTGAAGAGACAATTAATATTTCGAATGCTTATTCAACTAAAAAACTGTATGATATGAGTGATCATCATAATAATCAGTTTTGTGACAAGATGAAATAACGGCGGTTTCTTAAGATGGCAGTTATCAGAGACGGTAAATTAATTGGACGAGGATGTCATTAATTTATTGTCTTCCTCTATATCTCCGGGGCAAATTGCTTCATAATCGTCACTTCCCTCCGTAGGAATGAAACAAATATTTCCCTCATTCATGGTAACAGGGCTCAACAGCCAATCAGAATCACTGTTTCCATGGTAGTTACCACTGATGGCAAATTTACCATCAAGTCTCGTATTTCCTCGGAAGAGTTCGTTCATGCTGTTCTGATATTAGTTAAATCGTCATTAATCTAAACAGACTTATATTCTTTATAGTAAACTGTAATCTTCTCGAAAGGAAATTGTTGAAAACAAGATTAAGTTTTCACCATATCACATTTTGCCACTTGGAACTCTATCTGCTGATGCGATAGTCGTTGCATTAGACCTACAACTTAGCTGAACGAATATACCGAAGTGGAGCATACTAGTAATCTCATGGTATCATTTCTTCTTCATTCATTCGGTAATCATACCTGTCTTACAAACGTAGCTTATTAAAGCCGCTAACTGATGATCATGAACAGATTTTGAAAGTATTATATCCTTTAGTATATACGTTAACGTGTTCAACAGATGGATAAATGATTTTCACTACAGTTCGTCCCTCATTACGATCTAAGTTTGATGTTGAAGTATTACGTCACAAATAGAAATGTCAAATTTTCCAGAGATAATCCTAGTTAATACTCATACTCATAACTTATTCCATAGATTAATCTTTTAATCCAGAATCTTTCCTTTGTATTTTCATTTCAGTCGGGAGTCGCTCTACACATGTTGTGAGGGCTGGGAGTTGCAGAAAAACAAGTGCATGCCAGGTAAGCGAGCTAACTTTTTAATTCCTAATAATCTGTCCTAATTCAAACATTAATTATTACATGGACGCACTCACAAAGCACTGGTCTCGTAATTGGTATATCTAGGGTTCGAAATCAAATCGATGTGTTAGTGCCGGTTAGTGTCCTTTGGCAAGGCATTTATCCATATAACCAAGTCCCTCTGAGAGGACTTAAGAACTGTCGATCCCGTGGTTGCTTACCTAAAAGCAAGCTTTTTTTAGCAGTAAAAACAAACAAACAAACAAACCATCAAACCATCAATTCGACGTTTCTGCTCAGTATAATTTATCTCAAAGTAACCATCCAAATAACTACCACTGGACGGTTACGATGGAGCCGGTCTATCGGGATATTTTTTAAACAGATGGTAAAGTAAACGATTAAGATGGTAATTGTTAACCACGATCGTAGTTGCCAGTGGTAGTAGATGATGAAAGGGTTGTGTAATCATCAGATTATGTTGGATAATAGCATTCCAATGTCCAAGATGGATGACTGCTCAGAGGAAGTAGTTGTCCAAGTTGTCATTATCTTTGTTTATTGTTTTACTTGGCACTGAAAGCATATTAATAAAGATCACTTCTTAACCACCAGTTGTAGAAGGGGCACATCACGTGACCCCTATCTACCCCTCTCTGGGGTTCAAGCTCCTCTATCATGTAGTATCATCATTCAGCAAGCTGGCCGTGTAATCCAATGACGAGGTTGATAGCTCCCAATCAACTGCAATGAATTCAATTTAATGCTCTATATAAGACGGACCCGCTTCCAGATTTAGACACAGACTGAACAGTTTAAGAGGTGAGAAGAAAGGGGCATAAACGTAACCCTTCTCCAACTACATGAAAAGTGTCCAATAGCTTAAACCTTAAAGCAAGGAGCATAAGAAGTAGCCTACTTAGTAGTTAAATGTAAAATGACCAATACAAATAATACAAATAATCCAAATAATCGAGAATGATTGATTAATTAAGTTTGAAACTTTTTAAGGATACAAACAGATCCTGTAGACTTTCACGATAGGTGTGACTTTGTCTGTTTGTTGAAATGTCTCGGACAAGAGTACAACCCAAGAGAAATTGAGGGTGTCAAATTGAATTGACTGAAGCCCAAAAGATAGCATCTTCCTTCTAATGCATTCTGAAATGTAGGATGAAAAAGTAAATAACCGTCGGGTTTATATTCAGTGCGTCATCATGCGCTGAGTGATACTCGTTCCCAATGTGTTTTGGTAAAGTTTGGGGCATATTTTTGTCCTTGTTCGATGTGTAGTTGTCGTGTTTCAGCTGTAAAGAAGGGTGCATTTCTTGCTGCAGTTCAAATGAAATTTTGATAGTGATACGCGATGAGTTTACATTCCATATCCTGGAAAGTTCTGAACGGAATACAAAACTTTGTTTTTAGGAAAAAACTGATAATCTCTACGTTTATTGTGCATCGATCAGAATAATGCTCTTTTAAAGTCGATTTTAGTCTAGTCGATAAGTTAAGAATTATTTCTAATCATCCTTGTTCTAAGCATTCATGTATATTCTTCGATTTTATGCCTATATATCGTTGGAAATTTTCCCGCTGACTTGTTTTAAAATTTGGTCCAACACCCATCCAAAATGTTGGTGGCTACGCCCCTGAGAATAGTTTAAAAAAAGTGAATTAACATTGTTATGTGGGTACATGAAGAATGTGGATCGAAGGCGATGTGCTCGTATGAAGCTCACCTGGATAAGGCCTGTAGAACTAACCACAAAGTCCATGACTCACACTCTAGCTACAAGGAGAAACTCGACATTGTGTTGAGTGGCTGAAATGTGAATGTACCTGTTCGGTAGCGCCCTGATCCTTTTTCTTAATCCGTGGATTAACAGTGATCTTAAAGATTATCCAATGTTTCAACACTTGTTACAGCTAATCCTTAGTTTATTTTTCGCCCCCTGATATAGTCACGCTTATGATTTTAATAGCCTTAATTCATTTAGAAGTTCCTCTTTCAGTGCCGTCTGTATCATTTAATTGCTATCCTGTTCCCCATACATTATCCTCCCTTCCATAATTTCTCGGACAACCGCCCCGCCCCCCATCCCCTCATGCACACACACGCACACACACACACCCGGCACCAATATTACTCATACAAGAACGTGCATACATGTACATTTCTCTACGTGATGGAGAGGAGGGATGAAGGAAAAGGAGGGGTGGTGTTTTCATAAACTGTTGAACTTTTCATACGCCTCCACGTCGAGTGACTTTTCATTTTTAAAGTTTTTAAAGTGTGTATCACCCAATGATGAACATGAGAATGATGAGTTTGAACATTTGCTGATCCTTGATAAGAACATAAATGCCAAGCAACCCAGAACTTCTTAGAACGGGAGGTATTTTATTTAGCCAATTTGAAAAGTTTACATAGGCATGATAAGGTTCATAGGGTTCGTCTTTATTGTTCGTTTACGGATGAAAATTTGTGGTATTTACGTGGTACATAGATAAATTCAAGACATACAGACAACTTCATGATCGGGCCTCCCACATTCTCCCTTTTCGGATATTGTTGCCAGTCTAGTCAAAATGCTTTGGAGTCTATACGAACATAGATTAATCGCAAATAAAACTATGTTAAAGAAAGGCGAGGTAGACTCTTTTTAGGTTTTTCTTTGTTTTTCTGAGTAAAGTGTAGGTTGATGGTGAGATGGGAGACTGGAATATCACAATAGGAAACAAAAAGAAGTGTTTAAAAAAAGTTCCTAAGTTATTCTGTATCTATCAAACCTCTCTTCAATCCTGGAACGGGATCTATGAATGTTTCCCAGAGGATGGATGTAAGCATAGTGTTATCATCAATATCTATTAGTCAAGAAACTGCGGTTATGTCAATGACGTAATCAGAGGATCTGAGATGCCCAGATTTGATTGACTCACTGTGCAACATGTCTTGAAGCTGTAAAGGAATAAGAGTAAAGATCCTGTGTTAGGAATATGAGAATAAGATTACATAAGAAATTGGTCATAGCTTGAAGCGGGACATAATATCGAAATGTCTTTTGGTTTTTGATTCAATAATTGTGTTCATTCAGTACTCTTGAAGTTAAACTTATCCTGTATCTGCAGCATTAATTGAATTCTGAATTGAGAATATTGGGGTTATAAAGTCCCTCTATAAAGTTGTTCAGCACTTCAGCGATCAAGAAGACTCGTAGACAACATAGAATTAATTGTTTTATTCTGTCTTGATAAACCAAGATATATTTTTAGAATATTTTCTTTAAACATTTTCATATACTGGTAACCCAAATACGGTTAGATCAGATTGGTCATTTTAACAGACAGAATGATTATGCTATTTCAGAACTATCAAACTGGTGCTAGAATTTCGCTCCAAATCTATCTTTCGATGATACTTTCAAACGAATTGCACGAGATCACAATTTTGAGATGATGCTGTCTGTAAACCATACATTGGATAATGGCAGACACACAAATTAAACATTTTGAGGAAACCATTTTTTGCTATAATCTACCTAGTGACGTCACCCCTGTATACAGCGACTTGCAAAACTTAGTGAAAAAAAAAAACTGGGAGAATTCGCTGTAAATTAAGTTATTGCCTATTTCATGTGCTATTAAGTTGTGGTAGTGCTGTGTGAAGAGGCAGCGAAATCCAATATCCTGTATAGACACCCTGAAGAGTGAGGTGAGACAAGGATGGACCATGGTGAACGTGTATAGGCAGATAGCAGACAGACATCATTGGAATTGCAATTTTCTACATATTGAATGAATACAATTATAGTCAAGTGTACAGTTGTGGTGTCTGGGTTTTTTTTCTTCTAGATGTTCTGGATTTAGTTTTAGTTTTGGGACTTGGAAAGAAACAGTACACAGCCGAATAGGGACAAGGAACTGATTGAGAAAAACGAATACATATACATAATATGTTTCTCTGCTGTGAATGTATGAATGAATAATAATGATAGACAAGGTTATACTATTTTTTTTTTAATATTTAAAAAATATGTATATACAATTGTATTCGACTTGAGAGAGCATCATCCTTCCTTCTCTGGTAGTGGAAGATATTGATGTTTTGTATGAATTGATATCGTGATATGTGTAGATACCAACCTTATGCATATGCAGTTTTTTTATTTTTATTGACATACAATACAAATTTATTTCACTCAAATTCTAAACGAAATATCGGTCTCATTATGCTTATGATTATCATAGAAGATAATCCATTGAATCTCTGATACACAAAAGGATTACAATTTTTAAGAAAATGATTGATGCGCTGATCGTCAATAAGAGGACTGTGAAGATTTAGCCGTATATTCTTGTATGGATGTCGTGTGTGCTAAGTTTGATTGTTTAATGCGATCTACTTTTGATGTTGAACAATCTTTTCTTCATTAAATTTTCTGCAGATGAGGAGTGTTTTTCGATGCGGTTGGGCCAGGACTACAGCGGCTTCGTGAACAAGACCATCCGAGGTCGCAGCTGTGTACCGTGGTCCAGCCACCGTATCATGCCTTATCTCAACGCCTCGATGGTCATCACTCCGCTGGTCGACCAGGTACTCGCGCTCGGTGGGAGCAACTGCCGCAACCCGTGGTCGGACCGGCCCATGCCCTGGTGCTTCGTCGAGGCACGGCCGCATTCTGACGTCATCACGTGGGAGTATTGTGACGTCGGCAAGCCGAGGAAGACATGTAATATGGGTGAGTGGGAGAGTCTTAGTTTTGTTTGTGCAATATGTCAACTTGTTAACCATGTTTAGTAGGATGTATAGCAGATGGCACTGAGTGAAAGACAAAAAGAGAGAGAGAGAGAAAGAGAGATAATGCATAGCACGGTGTGATCACGAAGGTAACTAAGCTTATACAATTTTAGCATTTTTACATTTTGCTCATTTCAATCTCTTGTTAATTTTGGGACTAATGCTTCTATGTGTATCTGAGATGCAGGTTTCCTTCATTCATAAACCAAAAACTATAGTTAAAATAGTTCAATAAACAATCTAGAAGGGGCAAAATCGCTTTGTCGTGAGTCCTCCATGGAATACGATATGACTGATCTTCTGTTGATAATGGTCAGCAGACAAAGCCAAACTAAAACTCAATTCCAAGTACAAGGTCATCAACAGTACACTTGTAGACGTCATAAGTTTAGGTGACGTCACATTCAGCCTTAAGTAAATAATTTCGGGTTTGTGGCTGAAATATCGAGTCCCATCATCATATTTCGACAGCTGTCGGGAGGTGTAATTGGTGTTAAGTCCGAACGTATGATGTTAGGATTGATAATTACGAAGCGAGAAGATATACAAGGGGTTGAGTATACTGATTGAGAGAAAGACAGATCTTGTACAGAGATACCTCTTCTTTCCTTGTTACCGCATTTTTAGCCGAGTCGATTTATAAAGATCTGCAAGAATTCAGCGTTTCGGGGTGATATCTAGATAAAGAGCGGCATTTTTGTTCAGTCAAACTCGAATCGGATCAGTTTATCTAAAGAAATTTACACACTACATAAAGACGAGATGGGTATATAAAACCTTATGATGGACAATACATAAGTGGGAGGGGGGAGGGGGAGGGAGGATATGAAAAGTTGAAGATGCAGGTATGAAAGACTAATTAACATTAACATTAGGAGACAAAAATGGACTAATCATGATTGATATCAAGAACGGACATGCATAAGAAAGAAATTTATCGTCATTTTTTTTTCCATTTTGATACGAACACTCACGGCAGGTGGTTTTTAGTGCCATTTGTAAGCATGCCTCATCATGTGAACAGGTAATGGCGGGATGATATCATCTTCCGAATTACATAATCATTGTCACATGTCTGTATACCACATAATACTTTAAAGGGTATATATAATTCTGTAACATTTGGATGACTGTTGATCTATTATCACTCAGGGCAATTTTTATTTGTATTTCATTCACAGAACTTCATTGACCCTAATCACAAGTTTGTTTGAATACAAAATCAATAATGGAAAATAAAAGTTACCAAATTAAAATAATTTGTTTATGAATATAGGAACATAAATCAACCACCTCGAATATTGTATGTGTGTGTGCGCGTGTATGTATGTGTGTGTGAAGTATTAATATATTTCATACTTGTTACAAAACTCTGCAAGTTTGACTATGTTTTTATGTTATTACGTTTGATATTTTCGACACCCTATATTTGATAATGGCGTATCAAGAGATTGATTTTAAAATGGGGCAAAAACTTTCCCAGGCGGAGGAATGTATATCTGGGCAACCCGTGTGTAAGGTGGGTCACCAGTTTATGCTATACTCCCTTGTTTAGAAACGCAAATACATCAAAATACTTGGCAACGTAGTTTATATGATTCAAATTTCTGAGCATGTTATGAAAGTAGGGCGATTGATGAACCCGTCAGTTTTGAAACATGCATGATGAGGAAAGAGATAATTAAAGAAATCCGACTTTTTAAGTTGAATCACCAAAACGAATGTTTAATGATGCAAGGGGAAACCCTACACCTCATCTTTGGGTGATAATATCTACTCATTTAAACGTCTTTAAAAAAGAAGAATTATTAACCTGTTATATAAAGTAGAACATGACTTAATTCAATGTCAACAGTTTTGTACGTCGATTTGTCGTCTGATCATGATGATTTAGACACCCCCTAAAATAATATGCCCATGCATGCCATAACTTATACAATCATAATTTTTTACACAATTTTTACATAGAACCTCTTCCTACGGATTGGCAGGGTAAAGTGCCACACCACAACAATATATCGTGTTAAAACAGTGCTTCCAAATCACATCATGACAGCTTAATGATTCTCTGTTGCCCATTGAATAGCTAATACTTAAATGAGTCAGGTAGTATAATTCCTTAAATTTCATTTTATATCTCGCTTAGATAGGAATAAGATAGGCCACTCATAAAGGTTTTTCAGAACCATTATAAAGTCCTTTAATTCATTTGCGGAAAAATGAACAGGGTACGCTGGACCCTTGGGAAATGCGGTACTTATTTTGGTCATGTTGAAGCTGCTCATCTCTCTCTCTCTCTCTCTCTCTCTCCCTCTCTCCCTCTCCCTCTCCCTCTCCCTCTCTCCTTCTGCCTGTAAAATTCTTCCAGTCTATTTTTGTCGCCATTTATGATTAATACCCCGCATTATGAGAACAATTTCCTGAGGAGTTATTTGATGGGAGTGCGCATAGTCATTGGTGAGGCGAGAGACAAGAATTCTCAAAGAGTGAGAGGGAGGAAGGGGTTTTTCCGCAAAATGGAAAACGAAAAGAAGAGCTAATCACGAGTTCATCATCAGGTAATTGTTTTAAAGTCAGACCTGCTTTTAATGGCTTACATGTGGCTTCTCTTGCATGCTACAAGCGCTTTCTTCATCCAAGACAACCATATCAAATTTATCTGAACGTTTTTATTTACTTTCATATTAATTATGTCACAAATAGCTTGTATCAATCCTTTGCTTGATGGTGTCAAATTCAAATCCAGGATAACTTTTAAAAATTTTAACCCAGGTTTTTATCATAATCATACATAAACTAAATAGACGTACAGTATATACGAACCATGTGCACGCGATACAACATAATTTTAGAAAGGCCACCCAAGATTTTACAGAATTTATATATTTAGTTGTTATGGATTCTGAAACCAAATCTCTATTGGTCGATGTTTATTCCTTTTCATACTTTTCATCCATCCTCCTATTTTATCGAAGAGAAGTAATCTCCCACTCTTTACGACACACATGAGAGCTTTCACGATCAAGATGATAACTTTCTAAAGTCCCAATGTGATAACATACTCTGCACATTGCCATCTGTATTCTGTTCAGCTTTGTGATACTAGCTCAACAAGATTTCCGCCAGATGTTTCATGTAGAAGTTGAAGATTTGCACCTTGTCAAAGAGTATGTAACTTTGTCCAAAGGTAGATACATTATAATCTACAAGTAAAATACTTTTCTTGTTTGACCTAAGTGTTTGTCGAAGACAACTCTATATCTTAGTGTTTACAGTGAAATTGTTAACGCCTAGACAGCATTAGTGAATAGTATAAGTTATACAAATAATAGTAATAAATCAGTGTGTAATCTACACTAATACAACACCCAAAAGGTCTGCCAGCTTCGAAACAGCGATAGTCATGTATGGATGCAATCGTCAATTAAGTCTGAAATCAAATTATGATGTAGCGACTATCAATTTTGCATTAATCAGTATAGGAGATTACATTCAATTTCGAAAGAGACTAAATCGATGACTAATTGTACAAACATGTCCTCTCTGCTTAATTGATATTAAATCATTACTCAATATGATCATTGTATACATCTACAAAGGTAATATGTTCATTTGTTTCTGTCTAATGTAACTGATTTATTTAAAGTCGAGTAAATAGCGGACCTTCCACGTATCAATCCTGGATTCTTCATATACTTCTCCACTTCATAATCATGTGATTCTTAAAATCACGTGTTATATCATTTTGAAGGATTAATCATTGTGATATATACTTTGTCTCTTCACCTGCTAACCCTAATCATTCTATTTTGGAAAATACCCCCTGCAAACCAGAGTTCCTGTTATTCCTTCGTAATCACTTATTCTGCACGTATATGCTTCTGCTTCACTCCTCACAAGGCCTCAGACTTTATCGCTTAAAGCCATCTCAATATGTTCAAATACTCTTCCGAGAAAATAGAAATTGTTTGAAACAGCTGTTTCTCCATAGAGATTATAGAAATGGAGATGATATATCGATAAAGAAAGAAGAAGAGGGTGCAGAAGATGAAAGATAATGAGGGTAGAGAAACAGAAGCAGGACAGTGTATAATGTTTCTATTTTAAAATAAATATTTGTTGGTAGAGAATTAGAAGTTCGAGGCTGTACCCACGGATCAGATCTAAATCCTGGGAATATTGAAAAATTAATGAGATTAGAGGTAAAGATATCGCAAGGAATCTTTCTTGTAAGAATGATGTCTGTATAAAAAAAACAGAATTAATGAATTTGATACACAATTTAGACCTTGTATTTAAAGCTAGGAATAATAATGAGCTTATTTTATTGAGCCCTTTACCAGAATTCTAACAGTGATTTACTCTTAAAGTATAGTGTTTAACACATCTTCAGTATCAGATATACGTTGCAACAACTACTTCATAGTGAATCTTTCAAATCTACCATAATAATCAACATGGTAAACAAAATATTGCTGAAGTATATATAAATCTATTTTGTAATGATTTTTTTAAGTATTGTTATCCTTTTGATTTAATTGGAGGACTGGCTATGAGTGTTAATGTCAAACAAAAGCCTGTGTGTATCGGGTTAAAATATATTTTGAGTTGTAGTAAAGATTGGATTTTCAGCAACCTTACTATATTTCGAATAGTAGAAATCGATGCCTTTGACGTTTGACCTCTCAATGAGGCGATAGCTTAGTCACTTTCACTCTTGAAATTTACATCCCGCAGCGAATAGCATTTTCATGTTACTTCACGTATAATAGCAGGCTCACGAAAGCGTGGTCGTGTTTTTATCTTTAAACACAAGCCAATGACTTTGAGAATGTCATGGTACATTAAAGCAGAGTTGTAGGGCCCCAATCACAGTGGCCCCAGTGTATGTTTTGCTGAGTATGTTGTCAGAATTCAGTGGCGGGTAACGGATTCTCTGAAAGGGAGGGGGTACAAGTCGGAGTACAAGTCTGAATATAATTTTGTGATCCAAAAAAAAAAAAAATTCATCTTAAGATGTCTTCTAGGGGCTAAATTTGTTAAGGGGAGACCACCTCGCGCTGCCACATTTGACTCTATGAAAATGCCAGATATGGTTTGGATGAGAAGGTGGGGGTGAACCTCCCCCTCTGGAACCCCCTGGACCCGACCAATGGATATCATGGTCGTGCTAGTCTCTCTCCATCATCGCAGGCGAGAAACATGGACGGTTACAATACTGCTTTGTCAGACTCGGGGGAGCTCAACAACATAGTAACAACATATTGCAATAACAACGCGAGAAGCCAGCAGGTAGTTACAGTTAGAAGTACAAGAGAGCGTAAGGCAGGTTCTTCTAGTGGCGTCTCGAATGCATGCGCACGCACACAATCACACGCACGCACACGCACACATTACCAAACGCCGTACGGTCATTTAAACTTTTGCACATTTTTGAAAAAAATTGACTCTTGTCAGAAAAGATCTTAATAAACCCATTTCTAAAACTTTGATTTATTGATTACATAACAAATAAACAAATATCAGCGAATATATCTTTCACAATCAATTAACGTGAAAAAGAAACATTAGGTATAGGGACGTATAAACAAATTCAAATTCAACAGGTTGTACAAAATATGTAATGTATTAGCTAATAGATTCGTATGATTCGTAGTTCAATTTAAAATGAATCAACGTGAATTTCTTAGTTAGATGATTTTTCGCAAAAAAAATATTATAATGTATTCAGACCTTTTCCTCATACTATATAGAGACCACATTGCCTCGTAATATTTGTTATTGTTTAGTTTGTTCTCTATTCTTATTTACTCAAATTCGATGGGTTGCTCTCACAGATATACCTCATTTCCAACGTTTCCTCGTCATAATTCTTCGTTCTGAATTACCTTTGTTCGTCTTTAATTGGTCGGTGACTCAAAGTATGACACTGTTCATCGGTTAACCACGTGAGAGTGACTCAAGAGTTTGAAAAAGAGTTTTCATGATGATCCATGGGAGGAATTTTTTATCACCTAGTGTTAAAGAATTGTTTTGAAAATCAAGAGAAAGGAGAGATGTAAATCAAATAATATATATTGTGGGAAAAGAGGACTTGAATGAACTAAGAAAATAAGGTTATTTGCCCTAAAAGAGAAATAGGTTTAGATTAGAGAAAAATGAAATGAGAGATGGTAATGAGATAGAGAGAGAGAGAGAGAGAAGGTGGGAGAAAAGAGAGAAAGAAAGAGAGAGAGAGAGAGAGAGAAAGAAAGATATGAACAGAGAGGGAAGAGAGTGGGGGAATGAAAAGAGAGTTGAGAATGAGGGGGCGGAAGAGAATGGAGGAGTACAATATGAAGAAGAAGAAGAAAGTAAGGAAGAGGAAGAAGAAGGGTAAGAAGAAGAGAATTGAAAACATTAAAATAACGAAAGAATTAAAAGGAGACTAGTCAATGGTCCATATTTATATCGCGTACTATGGCTATAACGTTCTTTGTTCATGATGATAACAGAAATGAATATCGGCTTGGAGATAGTAATTACGATAATAGAGGTAGAAAATATTTTAATATGATCGTAATAAGGATGGAAAAAATGTAAGAAACTAGGAGAAATTCTTTTTCAAAGGAAGTAATGGCTGCTCATCAACCCATTTCTCCCCGAAGCTTCCACATAATAGAATTAAAGATAAAGTTGTGAACTGGTCAGGCAATTACGTATGTGCAAGAAGCTATCAATAACTAACTGGGAAAGTAGTATATTACAATAATTCTACACTGAAGAGTTTTAAAATGATAATAGAAATGAAAAGAAAATTACTAAATCCTTATTTCACTTCACATGACCTGCACACTATTGAAAAAGTTATATGAGACAACACTCAAGTTAGTGGTTGGGCCACACTAAAAGTCTTTTCAGTTATTTCTTGGCATATTTCGAATAATCGTGCTATTTAAAGAGGGGGAAAACTGGCGAATACAGGGAGACGCAATCTACGCCTCCTTTTGGACAATTACACGTAAACGAACGGACTTTGATTAACGGTAGTCAGCGTTCGCGAAACAGACCGAAGTTCTCCTCACTCTTCGCTTTCGCGTATGTTGCACGCATGTGATTGCTGCTGTTGCGTCCGATTATAACCCGATTGGCCCCAAGGACAAGACACGTAGTCTCGTCAGTTTGCACCCCCTTTAAGATCAATACCTTTCAGGGAACACGTATAGTACTCTTCCAAATTGACACAGAAATAATGAGAAAACTCACCAGTTGATTTTCATCTTACCAGAACTCGATCTTCTCTTTAAGATTCATCATGATCTAGACTGGTCAGTGTGCTGTCTTCCACTTCTATTCCTTCCGACGTCATTTTCAATATCCTCTCAGGAAAAACGCTAGTAATTAGTGCTGCATGTAGACAAGAAGGTGGAAGTTTACAGGAAAGGAGATTCTTTTATGATAGTGTGGTCTGCTTTTGTTGTTGTTGACACTTTCCATCCCTTATCAGCTCTTCATCATGTTGACCTCTCACCTATATTCTAGACTATTGTTGTTATCATTTGATATACTCTACGTTATCGTCATTGTAAATTTGCGGAAGATTTTTTTTTAACGGAAGATGTATGACAACAATTACATTGTTTACAGAAAATTACCGTAATCATTGTAAAATACTTTGTGATGATCTTACTATTAACATGGTATAATGCTTTTTGTAATGCTCTTTCTTCTGATGACATCACTTATGCCTTACAAAGCATCATTTTCCGACCCTGGCATTGTATGGAATCCCGTAAAATACTCCAGTGACGCCCGTTGATAATGAACCATCTTCTTTGCCTGTGCTTAGTCGATGACACTCGAAATCTGTTCGTGACCATCTTTTTCCTATGATAATGACCATCCTCCAGATCGTCTAGCTTGGCTTTTCATAGTCATATCGAATGTCAACGGGTCTGGAAGTTTGACCCAATTCTTGAAGGTCGAGGCCAGTGGAAGGCTTCATCGTGTTTTTGTTTTATTAATAAACTAGAACACGCTGGAAATAGGGTATACGTAATACTCTAAAAATGGAATGCGAAGTATTGAACATGAGGGATGAATTGAGATGTACCCCAAATAGCAATCAGGGATGAGAAGTCATTCTTATTTTTTTTCTTTCAGAGTAAGCAGGAGTATCAAACTGAATGTTAAAGTTTATTTGATTAATACGGACTTCGAAATATTTCTTACTAAATGTGTTTTTGAATAATGGGAGTGTTTCCTGAATTTCAATTCTGATTACAAAAATGTTAAGAATTTTGCATCTCACTCCTTTAACCTAACTAACATCTTATCTAGTTTTAATGAATTTCAAAATGTTTTATTTGTATCCGGAACAAGTATATATTTTGTTCACATAAATGCCGGACTTGTGATCTCTACATTTTTTTTCTGTCATTGTCCGTATCTGTATGTTTGTCTCTTCATATCTTTCAGTTTTCCCACCTCTCTCTCTCTCTCTCTCTCTCTCATCCTTTCTCGAGTTCTTTCTCTTTCACAAACACACACATACACACACACACACACGCACTCACTCACGTACTCACTCTCTCACTACTCTCGCCTCTCTCACCCCCTCTATTTGTCTTTCTTTTCTATTTCACATCTCTTGGTTTTTTGCTGCTCCTTTACTTTGTCAGTATATTCTTCTTTTTTTTTTTTTGGGGGGGGGTATTAGTCTCTACCTCTAAGTCTGTCTCTCCCTCTCTGTGTCTTTGTCTCGCTCTTGCATCTTCTCTCTACATTACTCCCTCCCTTGCACAACTCACCCTTCACAGAGTATCAAGGGACTGACAGCAAGAACAACATGAAATTATAATGTCTGCCCTAACTCACTAATTTAATTAATGACTCACGGAGGGATAAATTTAGTACCCTGCCCCGCTCGTGTCCGCTGATCGAACCCAGTGGAGAAAACTGGAAGGAAGAAAGAATGATTTGAAAGCTATAAGGGGAAGCCTGAAGAAGTAGAAATGAGAGAGAGGGAGAGGGGGGAGAGATAGAAAGGGAGGAATGGGAGAGTCAGAGAGAGAGAGAGAGAGAGAGAGATAGAGAGAGACAGAGAGAGACAGATAGAGACAGAGAGACAGCCATTAAAAAAAAATGTAGGCAGCCATGCTAAAACAGTATTTTTTAAAAAGGGAGATATACATCGGGATAGCTCAAGAAGGCATAAATGAGAGCAACTGGTAACATACACACAAAAATAGAAGAAAAAAATAAAATAAAAAAAGTACAATTTCACCATGCGAATTGTTTGAGCATTCTTATCTTCATCTTCTCTGAGTTGAATGGCGCCTCAGTTTTAAAATGACTGTGGTCAGATTTCGAGGTTCTTTACTGTTGTACTATGTGTATGACATAACGGGTTATTTTCTTACATATTTAATCGGATATTATTTTATGAACAGACTATGAGACAGATATCTCTTTTTTTTCGGAGTCAAAAGACCGAAAAGAGAACAAATTGAGCAATATTACATGATAAAAGGCCTGGGTCGAAACAACGAAGAGTATGTTAGAGAAGGGTACAATAGAAAAAAGAGAAATTGAAAAAGAAATAAGATACAAAAGGGAAAGAAGAATAAACGGAAAGCAACATACTTTTCAATGAGAAAAAAAGAAATTCCTTCCCGCAGTAACTATCTATTATTCTCACTTTAAATGATCTAGTTACTTGTTGAATGACACAACCTGCATCCAATAGGGGAGAACACGAGAACGGATGAACATGGGGCTAAAAATGAAGCGCTGGGATGCCCTGGCCGGATGCGGCGGGAACATGAGTTGCAGTTGCCATGGCAACGCAACTTTTTCTAGCACATTTAAGAACCACCAGTGAATAATACCCTCGCAATGAGTCCGAGTTGAATCACAACTTCAAAAGTGTGTCGGATCTGTCATCGCTGGATTTTGATTCTGAACACACAGAGGAGTTGGGAGGAGCAATATTCTATAGCAAACCGTTATATTCAGAGCTTAAATCGACGACGATTGTCAAGGGGCAATAGCTATGATATATCAGTAAAATTGTTTACTGTGGGTGAACTCTGTATTACCCCCAATTGTCTGAATCAGCTTATTTTTGGAATATTAGAAAACTTCTTGGTCTGCGCCTTTTGAAAAGATGTAGATTAGGTTTGTGCATCTAGTAAAGTCGTCACTTAAATCTGCGTGGTGATTTGTATTATTATTTTTATTATACGCCTTTTTTCATATCATGTCCTATAATATCATTTCATTCTGTGGTGATATAATACATTATTATGTATAACATCTAATAATCATGACACTCTATTCTTTTTTCTTGACCTCTATAGCAAAGAATTACCGCGTCCACTGCGGTCAAGTCACGTGTAACCGCGGTCAGATCTGCGACGAGCAGACCCAGTCTTGCGGTTGCCAACCGGGTTACCAAGGACCGAGATGTGATCGCAAGTGTGGACGGACTCGTTACGGTGTGAACTGCCGGGGACTGTGTGCATGCAGTCGTCATGAGGCTTGCCACCACGTTACTGGGACATGCAGCTCATCAGAGGTAGGTTCCATAGATAAAATAGTCGGGGACATCCAAGCAGTCGGTCGCCTAGGTTGTCAGTCTCTTGTGAGATGCACATTGCAAATGAAATAAGACTTTATGAGACCAAATTTATCACTTAATATGCTGATAACCCTATATAAAATGGTGGACGAGAAAATGAAAAGCTACTGTATAGATAATGTTTTGCAAATGAAGCTGTTTTCACGAATAAATACGCAAAGTAGGCCTAATAAGTAAAATGAAAAAGACGATCATTCCATAAATCCTGTATTAATGTTTGTAATAGCTTCTTTGCTGCAGTTTGTTATCCAAATAAAATTAAAATTGTGAACAGAAGTCAGTTCTTCGTAAACAAAACTCTACTGCATTGCTGATCCTACCATTAATGCGTGTTAAACGGGCATCTAAACATATATAAAATATCCCCATTCATACCTATTCCGTCGTCTAAATATGTCAGCATTCAACCGTGAACTTTGAACTTTAGTTACACCACTTCTTCCATATCTCAGGATGATGTGACTGTTCAACTAATTGTGTAGTTCATCTTGTAGTGTCCCGAATAAGATATGCAGTGCATTTTTATGCCACATTTTATTTATTTCTATTTAACCAATTCATTCAGTAGTCATGTCATTCTCCATCCAGAATGAGTTAATTTCTTTCCAATTAGATCTTTCCAAAACATCACAGTGCACATAAATCCTTGCATATTCCCAACCAACCTTTCCCAATGCTTCAAGCCCGTTTTTTGTCACAGTGCAATGACTTGACCTTTACTTAACTCCTGTCCACGCCATTTCTTACATAATTTCTTAGGATGATTCTGATGGTGATGATATGAAGAATCCTCTTCGACCATACGACCGACTACCACCGGGTAACGGAACAGCCATGTGCCGTTCATCTTGTGGTGTGCTGAGTAAGATAGGGTGCACCTGTGCGCTGGATGGAGGAACGTGTAAATGTCCAGGTGAGTTGAAGACATGCAGGAGCCGGAGACGGAAATGTTCCGAATTTAAATCAATTCGTCGCTGTTTTCACGAAGTGACGGTAGTGAAAAAAAATTGCATTCACTTTGTGTTGCGATTTTCCTCACTACCGTCACTTCGTGAAAACAAGGACGAATTAAAGGTAGACGAGACTTTGGGTAATAATGTGACCTGGACTCCTCGCTGACTGAAGCGAACGGAATCTACTCTAAAGTAAAGAACTGCACATGAATGATGTATGTAAGAAAAATCAAAGAACCTATGTATAGGCCTAATATTCATTCTATTCAAAAGTACACTTTGTGAGTACACCCCCACCCTGTCCATCAGAGTGTATTTTACTGGATTAAGATGCAAAGCGAACCTTTAACTCACAACGATAATGATCAGGCTCTGTTTCTTTTAAAATGTAACTCCCAAGTTTTCCATATCTGAAGGTTACTATTGAAAGAGAGTCAAATTGTATTCAAATAATCACCTGACTACAATTGTATGAGCCTATCCTGTGGTCGAGAAATTCTGGATAGCTTGACCATGAAAAGATCTGTATTTCATGCACAAATCTACAGACAATGTAACTTTAGTCATGGTGGTTACACATACTTTCTATTTTCATTAACTCGATCTACTTACTTTTTAAAGATACTGTTAAGTTTTGTGCTTTTAACGTTGTGGAAAGTAAATGACTGATTACTCATAAATAAAATAATATGTTTTGTCAAAACTCATTTTCGACGCAGAACTGGACTATAGCCTTCTTATTTTATCTTAAAATATTGATCCAGCTTGAAATCCCAGGAAATCTTTGCTCGTTTTTTGGTACCAGTTTTGAGCTTGAACTAAGAATGTGTCAGATGTACGCTCAGTGAATAGTGTGTGACACGTCTTTAGTATGACTTGCAGGAATGTACCGCCATACTTCATTGAATCAACGATAACGCAAACCATTTTATGGGGCCCACAACAGCCGAGAAGTTTGATGACGATCTTTATATGCTTTATGTCTAGGGTGTCATATTTACTGAAAAGGCATGTTTACTGTGTTTTTAAGATCTTATCAAACACCTTCTTTCGTTGTTTAATTTCTGTTTTGCATGTTAGTATCCAGATGTTTGAATATGACGAAATTAATCGCGAATGCTCCTTGGCACAGCATTGGTATGACTGCCATTTTGTATTTACAGCCTTTGAATACATTATTTATGGCATTTTATCGAGTTACATATTTCCAGATTAAACCCCTATCAATCATTTCTTTCTTTCCCATTTTTCGTTCTTTCTTTCTCTTTTTTATAACAGCTTTTGAAATGATTTTTATTTGACATCCGTCCATAGTGCAAATTTAAAGAGTTACAAAAACAAGGGGGGAATGGTTGGATGTCACCATCGCCGTTTTCTCTAACGTGCTTCTGGCTTCTGGCCTCTGGCTTTTGGCTTTTGGCTTTTGAAAATATTATAATC
This sequence comes from Hemicentrotus pulcherrimus, assembly GCA_003118195.1. NCBI lineage: Eukaryota > Metazoa > Echinodermata > Echinoidea > Camarodonta > Strongylocentrotidae > Hemicentrotus > Hemicentrotus pulcherrimus. Next base: position 113,779 of record BEXV01000627.1, on the reverse strand, counting down.
AACAATTTAATTTCTACCCTCGGCTTCATTATAACCCGATTTCCACGTTAACTGATGACCATTATGATCTTCATCAACAATATAGCAAATGAAGTGATGTTATGAATCCTGATGTCTTAAGATACCTTCATGATATTTTCTTCCTCTTAAATACAGTACTGTTAATATAAAAAAATGTGCCGCTCGAATATTAACTGACATCATCTGAAATGAACTACTTCATTTCAGAGAGAAAAGTAACGATTTTGCAGTCGCCTACAGTTTAGCTATATCTTACTGTTAATATCAATTTTCAAATCAAAGATGTATGACAAATTCAATTTAAGATGGCTTACCAACACTTTAAGGGAGCTTTAACGTTTGTTGGCAGACCAACCCGGTAATTAGAAAAGGCAGATCTTTCCCCCTTCGGTATTACGAGTAACGCTAAGACACCCTGTATACCTCTTTCAATCCCCAATCATGTTCTTCACTGCTGTGACACAGCGAAATATTAGCTGCCCCGGTTAAATCCACACGATAAGCCTGTATTATGAACTTTGATATAGACCAAGTCATAACAAGAAGAAAGGCGATTATTTCATCAAGATTGCACTTGTTTTAGGTTAAGTGCGAGGGGACATGTGTTACCCCTTTTTTGTGTGTACACTGATGATTGAGATTATTTGCCAATTAATAGTGGTAACACATTGTAAACTCCATGCATCTTAAAGTACATTATTATAATGTATTTTCACGATATAGCCACAGCTGTATACCGGATCCGTTTCTACTACATTACAAGAAAACAGCCTCCCCCTCATAAAATAAGAGAAAAGTATATATTAAAGTATTGACAGTTAAAATGGATGTCAAGCGTAAATAACAAAATAGAAGTAGGGAGTGGGCTGTCCTCTTTGGCTATGTTTATACACTATTTCTTGTGTTATGTAATTATTTTTAAGTCTTATAAGATTTATAATTATATAAAATTATGATTGTCTGAATTCAATACATTTATATTTTATACTATATACCAGTAAGTTAATCAAATAATACACACAGCGAATCAACACTTCCCTTGAGAACAAAAATCACGATCGGGTTTGCTTTAAAGTACGATGAAAAACATATAACCATCAACAACAAAAGACAAAATATATCTAGTTCTGAAACCTACATATGCTTTATTTATTATTATTTAAGAAGATCGAAGAAATAAAGAAATTGTATTTGCAGGTGGCTATGATTAGACTCCCTTAGGCTCACTGTATTCACGAAACTACAAAATAGAATCGACAAGCCTTTTGTCGCAATTCATGCAAACTCATACTCACTGATTCTAAACACATGCTTGAACAAAAACAGGGCAATGATCTATTTTCTTCAGACGGAGTTTTAATTAACACCGACTGTGAAGGTGAGGGTGACCTAGTTCATGTCTGTGCACCCCCCCCCCCCCCCCCCC
>BEXV01000627.1:25572-56666 GCA_003118195.1 Hemicentrotus pulcherrimus | reverse complement strand
ATATAAAATGAAATAAAAAATAAACAAAAATAAAATGAAAAATAAAAATGATAATATTAATAATCAATAAAATAATTATCAAACAAAACATTTGTGATTTCCACCCACACCTAAATGTTGTGTACAGGTAAGAAAGATATCAATTATAAGCAGCAGCAAAAAAAAAAAAAGATTTAACGAGCACATACATGTATAAGCAAACACGAGGGTTAGGGTGAGAAAAGAACCACCATGAAATAAACTTTGTGTCAATGAGTTGCTGGGAGGGATTTACATGTTGTCTTATTCATTATTGAGTTTTGATGATGCTTTAAACGTGTTATTTTTAAATAATTAGCCTAATCTCTGAACATTAGTAGCCCTCTTGAATACATTTATCTTATACCCACATACTGTATACACATGTACATGTAGGCAGGTACTAGACAGGCATTTACAGTAATCTTGGTATACTTATCTTCCTCTCAAAGATGCCAGCTGTCAATGTACTGGGTAGCTAAATTGGCTGTAAATACATATAAAGATGTAATGATCCGCATCTGAATTATTTGATTTTGCATGTTTTAATGAAATCAAAAAAGATAATAGTGAGACCAAACAACATAATGTCTCACTATATTAACCCTCATCACTCTCTCTGTTATTCATGTACCTGGAAAATGGTGTGTAACGAAATCTCTTTCCTGAGCGCCAGGATCAATAATGGAAGGGATTTATGTTTGCAGAAGACTTTGCCCATGTGTGAATAAACATGGAATACTTTTACTGCCTATTTTAGCCGGGTGTCTAGAATTCCACCTCCCTCGCTGGCAGAAACGATGCAGCTGGACTCTAGAGAGAGACAGTGCTGCGCTTACCAACTTCATTTTAGGGCAAATATGCACTGCTTCAGAAGCAACAAGCCTTTTTCCATTCATCCACACATGCTCGACGCTCGTCATATTGAAATATGTCATAAATTTTGTCTCCCTCTAAGAACATTATGAATGCATTTGAGATTTGTGTGTGTGTTGGCCATATGTTGCAGCTTATAGAATGGAAGATGGAAGGAACATTGAGATTGATAGAGGTAAAAGATGAAACAAGCATACATGATTATCAGTGACTTTTTACTGGGAACATCTGAATCCATATCATTATTAATATCCATAACTGAAAAACAAATAAAAAGGAGTATGTTTAAAGTGCACTCCGTTCAAAAAGTCTCCTCTTAAACATTATATGCATAAACTGTAAAACAAATGACATAGAGTTATATGACAGGGTACATGTGGAATAATCCTACCAGTATTGAGATTCATTGGAGGCTCTGAACGTGAATGAAATTAAGTATGAGTAAGTTAATTATGCTTAGTTTGAATAGAATACTCATTTGATAATTAAACATTTTTAGTACCGGTAGTTCTATTTATAGTTTTAAACAATGAATTATATTTTGTTGATGCTCCCCCCAAAAAAATTACCAAAAGAAATATTATTTTAATCCATCATGCTACGGAAATTCAATTATGTGCTATGTTTCCCGTATGACACATCTTTTTCATCCATATTTTATCAAAAATTGAAAAATCTCTTGGTGTGACCAATGAGAAATGGTGCTTTTTGGTACCCCTACCATTTGTCATAGTCATACATGTATGTACCGGTATATGGGAAATATTGCATGGAATCACCCCCTAAGACAAATTTTAGTAAGTTACATGTACATGTATGTTATCTTTTACTTTTCTAGTTATGTGATATCGTTTTTTATGTGAGTGTAAAAACAAAGGAATAGACTCAGGTTTTTTTGTACTTTAGGGTTTAATAGAAAGATACATGTATGTATGTACATCCTACCTACAGTTGTTTAACATATACGTCTATCAAGCGTGAAGGAATGTTTTTCAACGGGAAGCTAAAAGCAAGCATACATTGTACGTTTATGATGCATGAAAAAACTGTGCTATGAGGCAGAAGTCCTGCAACATGCAGTCAATAGTATTTCTCCTTGAATGATGATGAGGCAATGACCAGATAAAACCTTTGGGAGGGGAAACCTTCTGATGAAAGCCGAAGGATAAAGAGATCTAGAGAGTGTTAGACCATCTGCCCTAAGATTAGACAAACTAAATCTTGGTCCTTGAAGTTGAGACATGATATTTCGTCTGCTGAGAACTTGGAGGATGTTCATGTATATCTTTTACACTACATGTAGGTTAATGCCCTTTTGACTCTTAACACATGAAATGCACACATCATTCATGTGTGTTGAAGTGTGTGACTTTAGATTGGAAAGTCTTTCACCTTCTCATATATAACCTTGTTCCTTGATTTCGCCCACTTCTCTCTTGAATTTTTTGTTTCATAGTGTCCTCTTAACTTCTTATGTTTATAATGTCCCCTTAACTTATTTTGTTACTCAATATTGATTTTACTCTTTGTTTGCATCATATGATACATATTTAATTTCATATTCGTTTATTCATTGATCAGACTCTTAAATGCTTTTTATGTCGGTCTGAAAGATATATTTGTCTTTCTTTGTTATTAATCTTTTGATTTGAGAAATTAATTGATAAAGCATCAGCATTTCTCTTTTCCCAATTCTACCTCCTTATTCTTTTTTCCACTCATTGTTTTTGCATGGCCCTTATTCTTTCCTCCAGTTGAGTTCCAGCTGTATTTTCTCCCAATCTGATAATGTGTCCTTTATGTATTCAAAGATTATTATGAAATATTGTTGCTTGAGAAGATCTGTTCAGTGTACTCTCATGTGCAACCTGCTGTGCTCAGCTTCTCCTTTTTCAAAGGATACATTTTATGCCTGATAGGTTTGCATGCATTATTCACTAAAAAAACTTCACTGAAAAATAAGTAGATAATATTTGTATATGCTTTGGGCATATTATTGTTCTGTGATAGAAGAAGTCATTATTGTGTAGAAGAGGCATGGATACATGGAGCTTGGTCTTTAAGTTGTATGATCTACATGTACATGTACATAGATGTTTTTTTTTTAAGGAATCTTCATAGGATTCTTTTGTGAAGGGCACAAACATATAACTTGCAAAGACAGACCTCGATTTTATGGTATTCTGTCTGAAGTTAGAGCTTGGGTAACTCCTAATGAATAGGGAACTTTGTGTGACCTTGCTGTCTATTCATTTATTCAAGGTTGTTCCATGATTTATTCTTAAGAAAGGACTCTTCAATATGTGCTCCTATGCAAACTGCCTCTTCTGTGAGGAAAGATGCCCATTGAAATATACCCCCTATATAGCTTACCGTCTCTTGTTTGGCGTGGTGCTGTATTCAATAATCAATATCAAAAGAACATACCTGTAGATACAGACATAAGCTCTTTCAATAAAACACATAGCGCTACATCATGAGATACGTCTCACTGTATGTTTTCATGTACAACTGTGCATTAGTGTGTTGTTGTTTTTTTTCAACTGTGTGAACAAACCTTTTTCATTATTCCATTATCAAAGAACTTTTTAGGTCAGACAATGGGTGTTCATACAGGTGCCATGCATTGTGCCACATTACATGTACATTAAGTCTATTATTGTACTCTTATTTGTACTTGAATTATTATTCATGCATCCTCCAGTTCAAGGACAGAAAGGTCAAAACCATACATGTATGAGGCCTGTCCTCATCAGACCGAAGTTGAAAAATAACTCGCTATTTTCAGACTCATATTTTCCCGAAAATGATTTAGCTCATCACAAACTAGCTCGGAAACAAGACTTAAAATTTCTTGGGGTATTTTCTTGACGAAATAGCCCACTAATTGTAACTGTGGGCTGATGAAGCCGAACATTAGCTGGCTAATTTGAGATCAGCTTGTTAAAATAGCATGTTATTCGGCAACTTCGGTCTGATAAAGACAGGCCTATTGCGTGTTATGCCTGATATTCATAGGGATATATGTAAACAGGATTAAGCTTGTTAACATTTTGTCTGAGTTGAGCCAGAAGGGTGTTAACTCTTAATATATTTTCACAGAGTTAACATCCCTCTAGCTTCAAAACAGATGATTCATGATTACTTGTAGTTCACAAAAATCATTAAATGTGACAAAGAAATAATACATAGTGGGATGATGTCAGAAAAAAAAGTTGGATGGGAGTGATAACAGGAAGAGAACAGGGAAAAGAAAGGGAGAGAGAGAGAGAGAGTGAGAGAGAGAGAGAGAGAGCAAGGGCAAGGAGAAAAGCGAGAGACCTCAAGGATTTGAAATATTCTTTACTTGTGTATTACTGAGCATGATTATTGAAGTTTAGTTTAAGTTATGTAATTATAAATTTTAGTGTAATTCTTTAAGGCCATGAATTACTCGATATGAAGAGGATACTACGGTACTCCCATGCTATCTATAATCTCAATGCTACCTTAAAAATGTTGTACAGGTACATACACATGCATTTAACCGAAAGTATGTAACCCAGGCACATCCATGGCTATTTGCTAACATTAGGATGCATTAATTCAATAAAATAAGATATAAAACTTCTGTAGATTTCTTTTTTGCAGTAACATGTCACTCTCTGAATTTGATGAGACGTCTTTGTTGAATACTATTTAACCATGTATTTTCATTTTTAAATGATGTTATAGAGACAATGCCATTATCAGTTCAGCTGTGTGTTCTTCATCAGAACACTTCAGTTACTAATATTGTTTGTATTTGTTCTTCAAGGAATCAGCAAATACCCCATCAGAGTAACGTTATTTTCAAGTACTCAAATATTGATTGTTTGTTCTTGTCATTTCTACAGCTATGCAGGTGACTGTGACATTGAGATCAGTGTGAAGACGGTCAAGAGATTGAAAGCAGGAATCCAAGATCTACAGGTATGTAGTGTTACCTTTAACACCATTTATTCAAGAAACACACGTAGCAGGGTTATAGGCACCGTGTGTTTCCTTTATCTGAATCAAGTTAATATCCTTAATTGATTTTGATAAATGTAAAGATCAAGATGGTTGATATGCAAGCTTGTCAAACCACAAACAAGATTTTGAGCTGTCTTGATCATTATCCTTTTGAATATACAATGTATGCATAAAAATGGTTGTTCTGCACTGGTTGATGAAAAATGTAGAGGAGAGTGAACGATAAAGTAATCAACGATTAGAGAACAGGAATGTAGATATATTTACATATAAGCATCTGTAAATTATTATAAAATTCTTTGAAAATTGGTGCTCTTTAAAGATTTTTAAATTTTTATTTAATGCATGTACTGTAGTTTCTATAGAGGAACATATACACAAGGATATACATAGCTACATGTATGTACATGTGCAATGTATGTTGTTGTTTATATAAAATATATTTTCTTTTTGTTTACTTTTAGCTCCATGGTACCTTGAGAGTAGATATGAGGCCATTGGTTAACAAGATGCCCTTGATTGGTGGGATGTCAATCTACTTTTTGAACAGACCGGTAAGACCCCTCCCTCTCCCCCTCTCCCCCTCTCCCCTTTTACCCTTCCCCTCTCCCCTTTTACCCTTCCCCTCTCCTTTTACCTTTCCCGTTCCCTTTTACCTGTCCCATCCCCCTTTTCCCTTTTTCCCTTTTCCCCTTTTCCCCTTTTCCCCCTTTCCCCTTTTCCCCTTTCCCCTTTCCCCCTTTCCCCTTTCCCCTTTCCCCCTTTCCCCCTTTCCCCTTTTTTCCCTTTTCTTCTTCCCCCTTTCCCACTTCCCCTCTTCCCCTTTTCCCCTTTTCCCCTTTTCCCCTTTTCCCTCTTCCCCTTTTCCCCTTTTCCCCTCTCCCCCTTTCCCCTCTCCCCCTTTCTCCCTTTCCCCCCTCTCCCCCTTCCCCCTTTTCCCCTTCCCTCTTCTGTTCCACCAAGGTTTTGAACGAGTGTCATAAATAAAAGTGTTCATGTTTTGACTCAAGACGTTTCTTCCATTGTTAAATTAGGCTTAATATTTACACCATGAAAATGATACATCATATCACTGTCCTTAGACAGCTAGATGTCACATGAGCTATCTTTAATGAGATTGCATCTAGCTATGTGCTTGTAATGTGGGAGTGTTATGAATGCTTGGCATTACTTCTTCAGATACAGTAGCAAAAATACAATGTTTAACCCTTGTCTTTAAGAGAGTGTATACATTCCCTAACATGTCACATCAGCTTTCAAATATTTGAATGAGATTGCATAGTATAGCTATGTGTCAGAACTGGGTGCTGAATGCTTGGTATGACATCTACAAGTACAGATACACCTGTATAATGAGCATGAGTTGAAATAATGACCAAATGTACTGTACTCTGCTAAAGTATGTGATCTTTGATCTACTGCATGTATGTGTACTACAATGCTCATTAAGCATGAATATAGCATACTCCAGATATAGTGAAGGTATTTATTCTGTTCAAGTTTGCTCGCACACTTCATTTCGAATATCAACAATCAATCAGAAATGTGTGCAGGTACATGGATAATTATGTTGTATTGCTGCTTACTCTACAAGAGTCATTTTCCTCAAGTCTTGCATAGAGAGGATTCTGATTGAGATGTACATTTATACCACATAGCCAAGAATTTTGCTATTACTTGTCTATTTGGAGCCAGAAGGCATTGACTTAATACACTAAACACAGAGTTAACGTCCTTCTGGCTGCAAACAAGTCATATGCTGACAGATGCTGATGAACATTTTTTTTCTTCAATTATTGAATTAGATTTATTTTTGCAGCTAAGCATGACTTTAATTTCATCTGTGTAGTTTGGCATCTTCTTGATTAAATCTATCATTGATGGATATATGCCTATATATCATACTGTGCAGTTAACAGAGCTGCCACCCATTCCGATTTTGCCGGAATTACTCTGTTTTTCCTCCAAATTACGGTTTTAAGTTTTTTCTTCAAAAAATTTGTTTTTTAATAATTTTTTATATTTTTTTTTTTTTTTTACATACCACAAGTCAAAAAACTGCCCTATAATGGTGATTTGATCACAAATTCAATAGAAAACTAATTTTAAAACATACTTGAAGAGAAAAATATTCTCCAAAAAAAACGATAATACCAAAATAACCATCAAAAAAATTACCTGCTTGTATGGAAAAAACAGCATGATGAATGAACATTTCTGCATTGGAAGTGTGTCGCGCGTGGTTGTAAGTTTCGTTTTTTGTGAATTCCTTTTTTTTGCCATCATGATTCCTTTTTTTGGTTGCACAATGTTGGCAGCTCTGAGTTAATAGATAAACATAAATTCCTTTCTCATCTCCTCTTTCAGGCCATAGATTTCAATCTTACCAACTTGGCAGACCTATTGGATGTACCAGGTCTAAGGTAAATTTCAGATATCTCCCCCTCCTCCATCCTCCTCATTTTTTCCCTCTGGTGCTTTTTCTGTGTTTACAACCTCCTACATACCAGTTTCTAAGTGTGTTCTTCTTTAACTTGTTCATTGTCTTTTACATTTCCAGCTTCTTCTCCTTCATTTGTTCCCTTAATTGTTAATAACAGTTGTAGTTCAAAAAAGAAATTTTGTCACTTGTAATATATTTATTTTGCTACCTGTAGTGCCACTTGTACAAGTACAGGATGGGCATATTTAGTGAATCAGGAGTCATTATGATACATGTAGGCTTTCATGGTGTTTGGAGAAGGAAAGTTTCAGATAAACACAGTATGTTATATATTTGGCTATGTAGTGATTCTGTAAAAAACAGGAAATTGAAGTCTACAGAACATGTAGATGCATGTGGGTGATCATCATTTTTGTTTTCCTTTTGTTAGTTTGTTATATTATTCAGTATCTATCTGAACATTCATTTTTATCTTATGATACATTTGTCTCAATGTACTTTCTTTATCAGGGACCTTGTAGGCATGGCTATGTATGTTACATAAATATTGTTTGATTGTCTTATCATTAAAAAACAACCTACTTCACACTGTATTCTTGAGGATCCTTTTGCATGTTTCCTGGTGCTACCCAGTAGAATCTAACCTAATGAGCTCAAGTACCATAAGCTTGAAACTAATTATAAATGTTTTAATTGTTTTATCACTGAACAGCAACATGCTTCATGGTATTTTAGAGGATCAGTTTGCCTGTTTCCTGGTGCTACCCAACAGAATCCCCCTCACTTTCATGGAAACGGTTGATATCAATGAACTCAAGTACCCAATGCCAAAGGTAAGACCACATACCAAGTTTCACTGTTCCTTGTTTGTCTATATCGAGGGTTCAATGACACAAAGGAGTAACTCCATTTTGAGAAAAAGTGGTTAATGTGTCACTGAGCACTTGGGCCTTAAGGAGTTAAATCTATGTTTCACTAGCCATTGACTTTCAATGGGGTGTTGGGTTGAGTTAAGTCCAAATTTTTCTGATCATTTTGATATTAAATAGTAATTTTGGTAAAATATGGAGTTACGACTTTGTGTCACTGAACCCTTGATATATATGTACATTTAGTGCTATGAATATCTATTGAAGTGTCACTTGCTGTAGATTTTTGTGACTGTAGGATGGAAGGGGGTTCCTCTTTTAGCTCAACTACAATTTTATTAAGCTTTTTTTCCTGAAGTATTTTTTTATTCTAGCTGATAGATTAGACAATATAAACATGTTCATCCCCGCAATTTTACGTTTGAGCAAATTAATCCTCCTGAGGTAGAGGAGTGCTGTAATCTGCAAAATGGGAGATGAATAATAAGTTATATCTGTGGTTGTGATCTATAAACAATCACTTGTCCTCTTTTGATTTAAATTCCTTGACTAAATATTTATTTAAATAGAATAGCTTCTAAGACTTTTAATCAATGAATAAGACTTTTGAAAGACTCGTCAAAAGTTTTTACTCACATGAAAATTGTTTGACTTTGTGTTAAAGAGATAATCATATGGGAGACAAATGAAATATTTGTATGTATTTAATTTCTTTCATATCAAAAGTGTTATGTAAATGCTATATTATGTATATCCTCCCAACTCTTCTGCCTCTCTCTCTCTCTCTCTCTCTGTCTATCTTGTAGGGAGTGTTGCGTATCACAGCAGTAGAAGCAAGGAATCTGGTCCGAGCTGACATGGGTCTGCTCAAGAAGGGCAAATCTGACCCCTATCTCGTCATCAATGGTCAGTATTGGTTTAGAAGCAGAAATCTGAAAAGCTCATTAAATTATATGATGTCACATTACAAGGGATTTCAATTACATTCAATTGAATTCATCCAACGTGTTTTGAATGGAGTGTGGTTTCAGCTTTGTTTTGAAAAGGAAATATTGAAACCAGGATGTGCCTTAGGTTTAAAGACTTATCCTAGTTCATCAGATCATTTAAAGTCATGACTCAGATGGTTATTGCTGCATAAGAAAGGTCATGTACTGAGGAAGACTACTGATTCAGCCTTGTTAAAGTATTAAAGTTACATTCATCAAAATTATTCATCTGTTAAAATAGAAAAAACCTTTCTGTGATGTGTAATATGGTAATATTCTGTGGGTGTCCTTTCCTAAAGGTTGACTTCTATTGAAAGCTAATACCAGGGTAGGTTAACAAAATTGGGTACATCTGTCCAATGAAAATGTATGATTTTTTTTTTGTTCAAACAGTTGGAATGCAGAAATTCAAGTCCAAAACGATCAACAACAACCTCAATCCTAAGTGGAATCAGACTTTTGAGGTAAGAAGAAGGTTAAGGTATTGTACATGTATTAGATGCTGGAATCAGCTTTTCCTTGAGTTTGGATCATCTTGAGTGCCGTGTATAATCAGATTCATAAGTTGATTACAAGCCTAAGGAAAAGAAAGGGAGCCGGGTTCCAATCAATAATATAATTTTGTTATGATTGACTTCTCTCTTCAGGTCAATTCTCCTTTTTTCTTATCTGTTGACAATATCACACCCAGAAAACATAATGATGTAGTGTTTATTCTTGACCAACATTTTATTTATTGTATTTGATAGAATGTACAATCTTCAAACTATTTGTACAACAGAAACATACATGAGTACCCCCTTGTGGTGAATGCGTAATGTGTGAAAAGTATCTGATTTTATAGTTGAATATTATTTTTTTGAGATATTTTGAAAGGTTCCTTTAAACATGGAACTATTACAATGCTTTAAACTAGTAGTACTACATTATGAATGACTAGTTAATGCATTGTAATACTTATCTTATTACCAGGCCCTAGTGTATGAGGAGCATGGGCAGACTTTAGATGTGGATTGTTGGGATGAGGACCCAGGAAGCAAAGATGATCCTCTAGGAAAGTAAGTGTGTGGCAAATCACTTTAGATCCAGAAGGTCGTTAAGAGTAGTAAAGTCCACAGGTATGATGCTGCTATTGTCCTGGAGAGTTTAAGCATTTGTAGGTATTTAATCTTCCAAGTTTAGGTACATCTCACTTACTTGTAACATTTGTGTAAGTTTTGTCACTCAAAAACAGATAGACTAAAATGTGAAATTAATAATTTAACAAAAAGAACATTGTGAAGTGATATACAGACAAATATAAAAGTGCAGCCTACACTAGGACTTGTTATGCTTGATTAACACTCCACATCTTGTAGCTGTATAGTAAGTGCATTTGACATTTATCCTCAGAATTATCCAATATATATTCTATCTGTGTGTGTCCATCAGTGTTAAAACATAATTTCCTGAATTGGGAAGAAATTTTCATTTATTAGAATTTGTATTCTTTAATTTTGAATACCTTCTTATCACGCAAATTACATATGCCTGTCAAATGAATTTCTGCTATGTTCCATCTCGTATATATTAATTGTTCCTTATTCATCTTGACATTTTCAGTTTGAGCATTGACATCCACTACATCTCCAAGATGGGAACCTTTGATTCTGTAAGTAAAACAATGGTTAAACTTTTAGAGGATGCCATTTTCATTTCCTTTATTCATGATATACTGCTGAACAACATCTCACAGATCATCTTTAGTTTGTATTTAGACATGGAATATATCTTTAAATCTTGGTTACAATATATGTATATAATTACAGATGTGTTTTTTTTAAATGCCTTAATACCTATTGCACATATTGATCTTGTATATAATTGTGGATGGTTATTATTTCAAAGGTTGCAAAAGGATACAAAGTTGAAATTTCATATTTGTATAGTCTCAGAGTGAAAATGATAACACATGCTTCTTTGAATACAGTGATTAATTGTGCATTTGTTTTCTTTGTTTACCTTGTAGTGGTTGCCCCTTGAAGACATCAAGCATGGTGATCTTCATCTTCATTTGGAATGGCTCGTTCCTTCAGAGAACTTTGATATTATCCATGATGTAAGAATTTCTACTTTAATCTGTAGGACTATATGTAGTCTGATAATATATAAGCTAACAACTAAATTACTTATATCCCTTGTAAATTTGATGTTTTATATGTTTTTCATAACTCAAGAAAGAGTTTGGTCCTTTGCTGAATACTTTTAGATGTAAGCTTTAGTGTTTCATATTCCTAAGAAATGTACCGGTAAGTCGGGACTAATCAATTTTCCACATACAAGTAAAATCATAATTTTTTCAAGCAAATAGTAAACATTTTGAATGAATATTGAACGTTATTATATTGCTTATATTGACTATTTTTCTTGATAGTTATAGAAAGTTTACTTTATCATAAATGTATCTATATTCTATTTCTTTCACTTGTCATTAATATTTTGTTTGTCTGAGCAGCAAATAGCGGACTGCTTGCAGGTATCCTCGCCAACTTCAGAGTCGCTTCATTCTTGTGCCCTACTGGTGGTCAAGCTGGACTCTGCCAAGGATTTACCGGTAAGACCGTCTTCCTTCTAAATTTCTCAGATCGTTTGTTGGGAGCCAGAAGGGTGTTAATTCAGTGTGAAAGAATAAGTTAATGTCCTTCTGAACTTCCCATATTATCTGTTATGAGCCAGAAAGTCAACCCTGTAAAAAGTTTGTGTTAAAGCTTATCTGCACTAGTTTACAGGAGGTATTAGACTGCTCTGCAAGGTCACTGGACATTTGGTTATCTCATCAATTCAGCTCTCAGTTAACATAAGAAAAAGATGATCATGGGGGACCAATGGTCACTGATTAAGCATTGTTTGTTACACAGTGTGTCCCAGAAAAAACAAAACCGAAAAACGAAAACAATTTTAACAAATGAATTCATTTTCACTGGGTGCCTGCTGTAGCAAAAGCAGATTTGACAAAAGACTTAACTCCATTTCGTTGACAATCAGCCATGCATGAAGACTCTCGTCTACAGCTGATTGTAAACGAAACAGAGTTTAGTCTTTTGTTAATTTCGTTTCTTGATACGGCAGGCAGCCAGAGAAAACAAATTTGTTTCATAAAATTGTGGAAATGCAAGCACTACTTTAAACAAACAGAACTTTGTCATTCCTCGCTCATTTTTCCTGATTGAGGTGTCATATGAAAGGGCAGAAACTCAACTTTCTAGAAATGTGAACTTTTCTTTAAAATTCAGATACCTCCCTCCAAATGTCTTTTTGGTTTCCTTTCTTCAAATTGCTTTTAATCACTCATGCGTGAAATATGCATTATCTGAGTAGCATCACATGTAAGAGGAGACTCTAAGCTTTCCAAATATGTATCATTCATTAATTATAGTTGTGATTAAGTTATGATAGAACGTTGATACTTCTCGGTTTTGTTTTTTCTGGGACGCACTGTATAGAGGGCGCAAGTAGCTCCAAGTAGTGCAGTGGGCCTTTAATGTCTCTCTGAACTACCCATATCATCTGTTGAGTGCCAGAATGTTGTTATCTCTCTGTAAAAGTTTATGTATTAATGTCCTTCTGGCTGTCAGAAGAAAAATTTGTGATCATGAATTATCACATGCAGCAAAGTTAAATCTAATCTCTGTGGTGTGGGTTTAAGCTTGGCCTAAGTTTGAGTTTAACAGAAGACTACTTAAACTTGTCTCTGAGATGTACATTGCAAGCCAAGCTTAAAGAGAAGGTTGAGTTCTGGGAAGAGGTGAAAAATAATTTGTGAGCGTTATCATTGTTATCATGCAAGGGTGGAAGAACATCAGATTAAACATGTTCCCTGAAAAGCATGGCTCTTCAAATGCTTTCATATTCTAAATTTGACATGAAACATCGTAAAAATCAGGGGTAGGTTTTTTTTCGCCATGTGCTCGTGTAGTCCCATATACATCATTCTGTGTACAGTGCTTGTAACTTTGCCAAGATTTGGCCAAATTTCTTATCATTTTGATGATTACAGAACCTTGCAATACACATATATACTTATATACCAGATGATCAACATTTTCTGAAAGATTCCACACTGTTTCTTTCACATTGCAATCACATGACCAGAACTCATCTTTATCTTTAAACTCAGGATTGCGCTGGTTACGTGTTAGGTAAAAAATAGGCCTGCAAATTGTAGTTTGAGAGAATCTACAGGTGTCAGACAGTGATATTATACATCACATTGGTTTTTATTTGTTTACAACTGCAATGCAATATTGCGTAGAACGTGTAGAAGTATCTGCTATATGGCATAAAGATTTGTGTGTGAGTTCCACACTAAAAGCCCCCACAAAGTTTTAAAGAGAACATCATATATTCATCAGTTTCATATCAATTAGATGCTTGTGATGAAATGAGAGCACTGAATTTTGTGTACTTTCATCAACAGAAAAGTACAGTAATAAGAACAGTCCCAGGTTTAGTGAGTATTTTGTTAATTATGTTCATCGTTTGATTGCTCTTTTTGAACTTTGAAAGCATTCATCATTTTTGTTTTCCTTTCATGTATTGATTTGTTTAAATACAAACACTGTTGTTTTCATCATGGCATTCAGAGTGTGTTTGCTTTTTCAATTTTCACTAAAAATAGTGACTTTGTTTCATTAGAAAGAAAGAAAGGAAGACGAAATTGCATTTTCATTCCTACAGATAAAGTCATTTCCTTTTCAATGCTGACAAACATAGGAATATATGTACAGGGATTTATCATATTGATGTGCATTAAATTAGCGTACTTCACATACCTTTTTAATCCAGTACAATTTAAATCAGTTTTCAAAGAATTGTCGATTCAAGCATGTGAATGAATTCAAAGCATAACATAATTGTAAACTATATTTTGATAGGTGGAATTCAATTGACAGGATGTTCAATTCTTCCCGACATTTTTAACAAGTAATTGTGTTATTATGTTTATAAGTTCCAGATGTTGATAAGTTGATAAGTACAGTTAGTTCCTCAAAATTTCTCAACAGTATTAGCTGTTAATTGATGCAATAATATGATACTTTCAAAGAAGTTTTCTTTTTTTAAAAATAAGTGATTGTTGAACTAACTTTTCCCTTATTTTAGTCGTCTTATTTGCTCTGTTATTTTGCACTTTGTGATGTAAGATTAAAGATGAAGTTGGTCATGTGATTATATTGTGAAAGTAACTATTTGGAAGCAATTAGGCAATGTTGATTATTAAAGTTGTATTTAACAATTGATTTAGGCCTAGTCTGTAAGGTTTTTGAATGATCCAAGTTGAAAGCATTAACTAAGTCTTGCTCAAAGTAAAAAATCACATGCCTAGCACACAAAAATAGTAAATAGAACTACACATGTTGCATGATCCAGGCTCTTCATCTATTTCTCATCACATGTTGTGAGTTGGAAGGCATTAGGAGAGCAATGCTTTATCAGGGGATATTTCTACTGTAACATTCTTCCAAACTGAATTAAAGAGAATGAAAAAGCTCACCAGATACATGTTTATTTGGAATGCAGATCATGTATTTAAATAATGCATGGATTTCTTGACAAATATATTGCAGTTGTCATTTTCATTACTTCACAAAAGTGTTGAGCATAATTGGTTTTACACTCTTGTATTGAAAACATCTTTGCAAGTATTAAATGCATTTTGCTTTAATATGGGATTAGTTTAAATGGGACAAACATAATTTTGTTGGACAGCGGCCCTATACACAGGCTTCTTAGGAGAAGTTGGTTGGTTCTTTCCTTTCCCTAAATTAAAAAAAAAAGAAGAAGAGAGGAAGCATCCCAAGTTGTGATTTCAGAGATTCAATGCAATTTGAAAGGTTGAACGTATGCAATCATATATGTATTGTTACAAACTTACTGAAATATATGGCATCCCTAGGAATTGTCTAGCCTAGCTCGATCTAGCCTTGATCGGTCTAGGAAGTGAGTGAGAAGTGAGAACAGGGTCTAAGTCTTGTTCAAAGTAAAAAAAAATCACATGCCTATCACACAGAAAAGGATAGATAGAACTACACATGTTGCATGATCCAGGCTTTTCATCAAATTTCTCATCATTCTCCTAAAATGACCATTATATTAGCTTAAGCTATAAAGCCAAAATGCAAGGCCAAATAAATTTGTTATAATAAAAAAAAAAGAATTTCTATTTCAACATATCATTTATAAATCCAGGTCTTTCAGCATTCATTATAATTTCAAAATAAAAGTTTAACGTCATTCATAATGCTCATATTTGTATGCCTCCGCTACAAAGTAACCAGAGGCATTATGTTTTCGGGTTGTCCATCCGTCCGTCTGTCCGTACGTCCCGTTCTCGTGATCGCGTTATCTCAAGTACCGATTGGTTAGTTCCTGCCAAACGTGGGTCATGTATGTAACACACAAAGCCAATGAACTGATTAGATTTGGGGGTCACGAGATCCAAGGTCAAAGGTCACAGGACTCATTATATATGCGTAAATGGCTCGGGATCGCGTTATCTCAAGAATCGATTGATGGATTCCTGCCAAACTTAAGTCATGTATGTATCTTGCAGAGCCGATGAACTGATTAGATTTTGGGGTCACCAGGTCGAAGGTCACATGGCTCATTTTGTATGCCTGTAAATAGCTTGTGCGTGCATTATTATTAAAACCGACAGATGGATAACAATCAAACTTGAATTTTTTAAATTGTTTCTGTTTTGGTTTGTAATATTGCTCTATGGCGGAGGCATCAGTCGAAGTTCCATCTTGTTTGTTTTCTACTGTGGTTCCATTTAGCTTAGCTTGCGACTATGATTTGTGGTAATACAGCCAACCCAGTGCAACTAAAGAGTGAACCCACAATTGTTATATTATATGAATGCTAATTGTAATTTCTTTCTAAATAAGAGAAAAGACATATATCAATGTTATTTCCAAGTCAAACTGTTCAGTATCGAACATCTACATTCAAGTTTATGAATAATCCATTACCTAGATATAAACTAAGATTTAGCCAAGGGGAACGGAACCTTCTGTGTTCAGCAGGTTACCCATTGACTCCTGAATTATCTTATTCTTACAGGATTTAATTCATGAACAACCGGGCTCCTGCAGGCAATGGGTTAATGATCACTGTGCTTCTACAAGAGTGATTTATCCTACAATATTTTTGTAACAGATTGATAGAAGTTGATTATTTAATTATTGGAATTCTGCAGGTATCATCAAGGTCTACCAGCATGCCCAGTCCTGTGTGTACGCTGAAGGTTGGACAGACTATGCAGAAGAGTCATGTAAGTATTTTTAGTAATAAATAGGGGTATGATAATAGGGATTTGAGTTTGCTTTATTTATTTAAGAAAGAAATGACTAACAGAATAAAAACAAACGAACATTTGAAAGTAAAAAATATGAAATTTCCTGCGAACTTGCTTAGTTATATTTGAATAAATAATTTGTGTATTATTGATGTTCCATTGATTTGCCTAATTGTAAGCAAAATTGTGTCATTGTTTGAATACATTGAAGAAACACCTCTAAGAGGCAAAGAGAAAAAAAAATACCTTGTATCATCTCTTTACCAATAAGGATCAGTCTCATTGGAATAAACTACAGTCCCGTTACAATACCCAGTCACACCAAAGGTTGATGAAATTACACTCATGCATGAGTAAAATGGATGCATATCACCATTTAAATGTAAACTTTTTGTTGTCATACCTGGCATATCTTGTTGATAAAAGCTAGAGTAGCTGTGATTGATTATTTGATTGTTATGGTTTGATATTCAATTACAATTGAAGACTATATCCCCTTTGTCAGAAGAAGCATCCCCGTCTATAGATTAATGAAGAAGTCAGTGATTGGTGATTTAATTGATTTTTTGGATCAGGTGAAGCCTAATATGTGTTGTCTTGGAAGATAGGTATCATTTCTTTGTCATTGCTGAGGAAGTTAGATTGATGATTTCTTGGTTTTATTTTTAAACAGGTTCAACAGAAGACAATGCGCCCTGTCTGGGAAGAGACGTATCACTTCCTGGTGATGAATCCTGCCATGCAGTCCCTTGATGTAGAGGTACATTATAAGAAGTCTTTTAATACACCAACATCTTAAAATCAATGAAAGTGCACAATTATACTTGGAACAATATTGCATTGTTCCGTAGCTGTTTTATAAACAAGGAAACTACAGCTAGGAACTAAAACCTGATTGATATTATTGATGTGACAAATGTATTTACTTTGTTAACATTTTGTGTGTGTAATATTTCAGTTTTAAGGGGAATCAGCGCGGGCCAAATAATAATTCATAAAAATATATACTACATGTATGTGGTGTTTCTATTTTGCTAAATTTATTCATGATAAGATATTACATGAATGTAATGAAGGATTATGTTTGCTGTATTTTGGGGCAGCTCAGAGCAAGAATACAGAGTTCAAGAAGTAGAAGGCTATTATTATGGACCCAATTGAAGGGTATTTTTCTAGCTGTGGTTAAGATATTTATTTCCCAATTGCCATTTATTAAGAAACAAAACCATCTTTGTAATTTTGCAGGTGACAGACAGCAAGAAAGGAAACAAAATGGGTAATGTCTCTGTCCCTTTGAAAGAGCTGCTACTGAGCCAACCAGACATGGTGATTGAGAGACCATTCAAGCTGAGTAACTCTGGCCCACAGAGTAACATCACACTCAAGATGTGTCTCAGGGTAAGTCAGAGTTGGGTGTAGGGAAGATCATTCTAATTAATCACTGTCCCTCTAAAAGAGGTTCTCCTGAGCCAACCAGACATGGTTATTGACAAACCATTAAAGCTTAGTCATTCTGGCAAATGAATGAACAAGTTATGAGGATGAGACTGGTGTCATAATCAAGATCCCAAGACTAAGTCCTGGTTATAAAGAGAAGAAAGTCCCAAGTGAAAAACCACTTGTGTGATAGATGGTTATTTTATAAATTTATTAGTGGAAAAAGATTGAAACAGGTTGTTGAAATTGTGCATGATAAGAGCTTTCATACGTGTATCTGAGGAGAGTTTTCAGTTTAATTGGTTGTATTTCCAATTCAGACACAATTTGGCCTATTCATATGAACCTTGGTGGCTCATAAACATTGTATTCTTCTACATTTTATGATCTTACATGGTTTTGTATGTTTTGACAGGCTCTGGAGAAAGGACAAGCAAGAGATCAACATGGTCCATTTGAGCCTATGGCTGCTCTGGTTAGTATTTGTGAAATTTAATCGTGAGAAAAGTTAATTATATTATCATTTTGTTATCCGAGTGTCCATTATATCAAAATGATAATCTGTATTTGAGTATGAACACTGGTATATATTTGGTACATGTTACTCGTATTGTAGGGTTAAATATGAATGACCATATGAAATTTGTTTTATATATCATACTTACCCTCAGAATAAAAAAAAACAGCTACTAAAAGATGATGAGGATGAATATGTTTCTTTTAACTTAAAATTGTAGGGTATGATATAAAATCATAAGAAGTTATACTTTTCATACTTATTCGGCTGTTTCATTCAACTTTGTTTGTATACCCTGCAGCCAAAGAACCAGCAAATAGCAGTCCAATGAGATGAATGTGAAACATATAACTTGAATTGTGTTGTTAAAAAAATTACAATTGTGCAGTTTCATTCATTTTTGCTTGTATTGCGTGTAGGCAAAGAACCAGCTGCTGGAAGAAGAAGAAGATGAGGGTGTTGTCAATGACAACACTGACGCTCAGATGGAGAAATCCCTGGAGAAGTCATCCGATGCTAAATCAGATCTTCCAGCGGCCGAAGTGACCATCAACGGTCCTGAGGAAGGAGAGGGTGCTTCTATTGTTCAGGGCAGCACCCCACCCCCTAATGGAACCTCCCCTAGGGTTGGGGATGGAGAGAACAGAGGGGTGGAACTGAGGAAGAGGAATGTGCATCCATATGTATATGAGTGAGTCAAATGTAGACCATAGAAGATGTAGATTATAGAAGTAGGAGAGAGACGATGATACATTACATGCTATTTCCATTTCCCAAATCTCTTTCATTTCTTTGTTTATCCTTTCAATCTCCAACTTAAATTTTCTCTTAATCTGTAGTACTATTAAATTACTGTTTCACATATTTTAAAAATCTAAGTATTTAGTTCTTATTATATAGTCTTAAAGGAACTACAAAGTTTTGGGAAATTTTGAAAATTGGATGGATGTTGATATATTTGGATGCCCCTGTGGATGTATTATAAGTACTAGAAAATTTAGCCCCTAAAACACTTCTGCTTTCTTGGCTGTTTCAGTTACTGTTTACTTCTTGCATTGATCTGAATACATAATTATTTGTACCTTAAATGATCTGACATTGATTGAAAGAACTGTGTATACCCTTATAGATAGAAGCTAGAGTAGTGAAATATTGCAAAATAACCTGATTCGATCAGTTGCAGATTATTATTTTATACTGTTGTATGTTATTGTATATAATGATAGACATAATTAGTCAGTAGATTAAAAGGAGATGCAAAGGCAGGAATGAGCTTATGGCATTTACATACTTAAGTTATACATTTTGTGAGATAGCATAAGAGGTTTTAAAGATACTGTAAATAGATAATTTAAAAGATGTCTCTTTAATTATATGGCAGTAAGGCATCTATTGTTATTTATTCATTGTCATCTGGTGAGTTAAAATATAGTTTGATCACGCCCCAGTTCCCTTAGATCATATATTTTTTAATGCAGTATCATAAACCTAATTGACATGTATCTGTGAAGCGTATTGTTGATCACATGAGTAATAAGAGATATCTTTGTTTGTAATTAGAAGTGAAGATCATTCTGCTTGAGCACAGGTCACACAAGATGTCAGGAATGTCAACTCTGTGTTATATAAGCGAAGTGTTAATGTGATTCGGAATGGATGCCCCTTCAGTTCTTAAGTAATACATTTAAGTTTTACTGAAGTTGATCAGGTACATGTGGCATACAAGAGATCACGTTTAAAAAAATTGTTGGTCAATTTTATATTCAATTTGTTCATTTTGATTTGACCTTGGAATTGACCTTGTGCTTGACCTACATGTTTGATATTTAGGAATGATGCAAATAGTCTCAAAAGCCTTGAGAATAATAGCCTTGAGAAGGGAGAGTGAGTTCAAATATTTATAACTTAAAAGGGAAAAATATATGTAGTGTAATATGGAGTATATTCAGAGTATGGTGTCAGTGGAGATGGTGGTATTGGTGAGAGGCAGTAGGAAGTATCCACATTTGGAGGTCATTGGTTATACTTATTAACTTCTTACTATACATGGAGGTAATAATGATGCATACATCACTATGTTTATATCCAGTGGCTACTAATCCAGTTTATAAAGAAATATATATATTACTCACAATGGTGTATACAGGTATGTAAACATATAATCTTTGGTATAATACTACCATTTGTACACTGTATCATAAGAACCATTCAATATTTTTGTGTATGGGATGAAAAGCTACATCTTCAACTGAGAACCATAATGGCATTTTAGAAGGGTGCTTTTATTGTTTGAAATAGATTGAATAGCACTTTGGCTCTCAGCTGCTGATATCTGTGGTTGGAGATGGCCCATGGGGTGGTCATTTTTTTCATTGATAATGTGATGGAGAGAAAGATATATTGGGAACATTGTACAATATCATATTCATGATACTGAATCTTGTTTGACTCTGCAGATGGTTTTAAACTGTTTTAAGTAATTAATTCTGCTACGTAAAAGTTCAAGCTTGCTTGAGCCACTTGCCTAACAAGAAGAAGATGAAGGTATCAAAAGTTGAATAACTGAACAAAATTAAAATGTTGAAGTATATTGTTGAATAGTAAAATGGCAGTACATGGCCCGTTGCATAAACTTACAATTGATGGTAACTTTGCCATTGATGGCAAAGTAACCATCAGTGGTAAGTTTTGCGCAATGGGCCCAGGTTTCATTTTAACTTTCTGAAGATATGAGCGAAAATGAGAAACAATCAAATTCAAATCAGCAAATCTGTCCCAAATTTGTGAAAATTTCTGACTCATCCGTTGCTTTTTTTTGGCATGTTGTTAATCATTTTGAGTTCCATTTTGATTTTTTGGTTCTTGTTACTCTCGATTCTTAATTAAAGTATTAATCAGTACAATTTGATTCATTGTAAAAAGCAAAAAAAAATAATACCTAACATTAGTGTGTTCAAAAATTCAAGACGAGTGTGGAGTTAGAACTAATTGCATATATGTTTATGAGATTAATGTGGGCTATAATGCATGCAAGATAAACTGTAGGCATGGAAATAATCTGTTACCGTTAAATTTCCTTTTCTTTTTTAAAGAATAACTCTTTTGCAGTCCTGTCTATTGGTGAAGGAAATTCAAGTTCATTGAGAGCTCTACATGCATGTATATATATATATATATATCAGTGAAGTCTATTGAAGATAATTACATTTTTTCTCTTATTGATACTTTTGAAGTCCTTCTCACAAATAAAAACTTTTAAGGATTTGTATTGAGGACTGCAATACAAAAAAAATACCCAACTTGGGAAAGAAATACTAAAAACAACAACAACTGAAATAAGAAAATCATTATGAATGCTTAGTATTTGTGAATTCATATTGATGTAATTTGTATGTTTAATGTCTTCCTTTCAGTCCCAAGGCACCGTTCCCATATGGTCGTGTGCAGATGACAATAAGATACAGCTCACCCAGAGGGAAGGTCATAGTAGTGGTTCACAAGGCATCGTAAGTCATTTCTATTTAAATACATTACTGACTACATCAAAGATTTTCATAAACCAGGGCCCCGTCTGATAAAGAGTTGATGCAATCTCAACTTATTTGCGTGCGATTGATATGTAGGAGGCTGCAAACTTATGATTGTAGGGTCATAGGACGGGGCCCTGATGATTACATGGAGTCCATAGCTTGACTAGAATTTTGATCAGATAAAATATGAAGGAAAAAGATAATTATAATAATAATAATAATAATATGTCTTGTTTACCCAGGGTAGCCTCATCAGTATTAATACTGTTCTCCCTGAGGGCCCTGCAATCATATTATTACCCCGGTCATTGGATTCAGGCTTACCCGCACACAATGTATGCACATTCTCCACTCCCTGATACGCCATGATACTTTTTAATATTTGGGATGTAAAATGATCAAAGACCTTTGACTTTTAATACCCGGATGCATGTAGTATTTAGAAATGTTGCTGATTGTAGTTGTGTGTAATTGAATACATCCGTTATCAATATCTTAAAAACTGTCAAAGAAAACATTTCTCTGCATCAACTTCAATACTTCTGCATGTACATGTACAGTTCTCATGGTTTTTATTTGTCTTAATGACTTTGATAACATGCAATAACGTGAAGGAAACCCTCAAATCTTAAACACTAGCTTTTTCATCCTTACTTGGTATTTGATACAAAAAATGAAGACCTTTGGATTTGTAATTGGTGATAATCAAAACTATATGAATGTTTTGTATCTAATACTATGATTCTTCTCAATGTTGAAATTACTAATTGCTTTTTACAGAATGAGTACGGTAGTGTTCAAATGCAGAACATCATGATAATGACATTAGATCCCCAAAAATGTTTGTGTTACATTGTTAAAAATCTGTCTTCCTCATTAATTCAAACAAACTGTCACTTTATCTCCATGCCAGGCAACTGACGATCCCTGACTCCGAAGACATGCCTGATTCTTACATCAGGGCGTACCTTCTACCAGACAAGTCTAAAAGTGGTAAACAGAAGACCAAAGTCATCAAGGACACAAGAGATCCTGTCTTTGATCACACGTAAGTACCCTCATTGGTAGTCCCTGTCCTATCTGGGTGCATGTTCTGTGGTGCTATGGTGTATCACATCTTATTATTACCAAAGTAAAACATGGGAGGCATGCTTGTAAACAAATTTCTCACAAACAATAGAATCATCGTTTTTAGATTCATGACCAAATTAGTTTTGGGAATTACATATTTTGCCTTAAATTATCCTGCAGTTACCTCATACATGAATTTATCACACTGTTGATATTCTGGCATTGGATTTTGAAATCTATCGATTTTTCACTGCAAGCAAACAAATTGTGTGTTCTTTTCCTATTTAAAAAATCTGTATAATTCCTTTCCTTTATATATAACTTTCTTTAGCCTTTAAAAAAAAAAAAAAATATGTTAAGCTATTAATTTTTTGTTTTTAAAATGACCTCCCTATTACAGTCACAATATTCTTGCTAGTATGCAGTTCTGAACCAGGTGTCATCTGCTACTCACTTTGTGTTGGATCAAAACTGATATATTTTTTGTAATTTCTTTACCAGGTTTGAGTTTTCCTGCACGTCAACAGAGTTATCAGAGAGAGTTCTGGATATCTGCATCAAGAATTCACACTCTTTCCTTCCCCTCAACAACCCAACCATTGGCCAGGTAAAAATGCTGCTTTAAATACCTTTTTATCACATTTTTAAGATCTTTAACCATATTTTCTACTTTTCTACAAATCCATTGGTGAAATTTCCTGAGTCGTAGATGAAAAGGTTACCGGTAAAAGAGATTAATATCAGGTAAAGACTCAATGTCAGTGGGTGTCTCTCACAGTTCTGAATTATTGAACTAAAATTAAGAAAATAATGATGTGTTGTATTATATGATGCCTGTAAATGAGATTAAGATTGAGAAATCACAGTAGCATAGCTTACATATCACTGAAATCATATTACACACAGTGGTAAGGGAATATCATTGTACACTCAATAATAATCTTTACTACTTTTGGAGTATTTTTAAGTCTCTCTCTGAGGTGTACTTGCTAAGGGCAGGTCCTCACACCAGAGCCATGTCTAGTTCTTTCTCCATCCCTCTATATCATTAGCCTTCTAAAAGATGGTTATGTTTTGAAGTATCAGGTAAAATTTGAGTCGATACAGTTTTTTTTTTTGGGGGGGGAAGGTAGTGATAAAATGGCAACATTACAACTAGTGTTAAAGTATGTTTTCTTCCTCTCCCTCTCTCTCTCTCTCTCTCTCTCTCTCTCTCTCATCATAGGTTGACATCGACCTTGCCAGCTTAGACCTTAGTAAGGCTACAACAGAATGGTAAGTTTAAGAAAACTAAAATTATGAATTCCAAGTCTTGATATTTTCTCATGATTAGGAATGTGCAAAGTGTGCAACTGTCTTTGGATGAGTATACTATGATCAATTGTGTCTTTGGCAAGACATTCATTTACAACTGCCTCTCTACACCCAGGTGAGGGAAATGGGTACCGGGTAAAAGGAAATTGTTTGAATGTTTTAGCATCTTATCGTGGCAGCTCAGCTACAACTGGGGTAATGATATGATACTTTGTATTGAGTGCAGTAGAATATACTTGTGTAGTAGTTGTGCTATATAAATAAACATATTATTAAATCAGAGATTTGTTGGCTCAAATCCTGATCATACGAGATATAGCGTAGCTATTGTTTTCTCAAAATGTAGATAATGCAAACACTTTAGAATACACTTCTTAAACTAAAAACTAGATAGTAATTCTAGAGCTTGTGGAGACCTACATACATCTAATAAATGGCATCACTATAACACAGTAGTATCATTTGATGCTCTACTCAGAGTCCAGCTGCCATTTTTCTCTCCAAATAAGAAAGCTGAATATTTCTTTTGCTATGCCTTTGTGAATGTTTACTACATTGTATCATCTTTGTTGGGTGTACTATTCTTACCAGCTGAATTGTACTGCACCTAACACTGATAACATTTAAGGCCTATAATTGATAGAAACACTTAGTAGATAGTACAGAAACTTGTGATGTAATGATATCAATTACTATTTTTGCTGTTTTCATCACATGCTTTCTGTTTGTTGTTGAATTGCAGGTATAATCTGAAGAGGATTAGCCCAGACTCCGTATCTCGGCTTTCTATGAGCTTCACGTCATGACCTCAACCCACCAGCCACTCAACCCCGCCATAAAGGATACCTTGAAACAAGGCTGAAGTGATGCACATAACACATCAATAGACTTGACATGTATACTGGACATAGTGATGTACAAATAAAGCTTCGTTTACATATGTCGGGGGAAACCACCAACTTAATATAGCGACATGAGCCTAGTGCACTTCACATTTGTCTAACTTAATTATAACACAGTGATAGTAATTACGTCTGGGACCTTTGTTGCATCCAGCTGCTTTTCTACAGTGTCCCTTGTCATTCACTTATACTACAACAAATTCAAAACTGCAGTGATTTACCGCATCATATGTGAACGACCCTTAACAAGTTATTCACCAAGAGTACAATATGCAATTCATTAACAGCATGTATTCATTCTTGTGCAAATAGTTTGTGTTTTAATTGACTGTAAAGCTTGTACGTAATTGTTGCACTCTTCTTTCTATCCGACACACAGCTTATGACTGTCATGATTTTTACACTACACAACAGTTTCTTGCCTCTCAGAAGATCAGCTAGTTTGATCTAATTCAAAGTTTTCCTGATTAGTAGCTATCAGTTCAAATTCGGATACATTGTATGCAAGTAATTCACATCTGAATTAAGTCTGAACCACCTGGGCCCTGCCTCACAAAGAGATGTGTTTGATCTGAATCAATCTATAGTTTTCCAATCAGTTACAAATTTACAATGTCTCTGATATCTCTTGGGTACACATTTACGATTGAGAGCAAGTCGTGATCGATTTTGATCAATCACAACTCTTCATTAGCGAGGCCTAGGAATGGCATTACGGTAAATCAATGATATAATCACTTTTGTAGAATTACAAGAGGCAAAGGTTTTTTTCTCAAATCAATTATGGTCACATTGTTTTTTGTGGCTCCTGTATTCAAGCCTATTGCAATGACATAATTCATTAATTATTTGGTTAAGATCTTTGGGTATGTGGGTGCTAGATTATAATTTGTGTGAATTCCTGTTGTTCTATATATAGCTTTTGTAAAGCTTTTCTATACATGTGCTTATTGTCTGTTTCGTTCAGTAGCTCAATTTTGTTATTGTCAAATTGCATATTTTTGAGTACTTTTAAATCTGCATGATAATGGCTTGTAAGGCTTGACAGTAACCTTCATTAATCCACAATTTAACAGGATTCATTTTTTCTGCCTTGGATACTGTCTAGTCTATTATGTATAAAGCCTAATAGAGGGGTGAAGTGTGACGTCATCAAAAATCAATTTTTGGAATTTCTCATTTTTTTCTATTGGCTGAGATATGAGTAAGAAAAAATTGAGAAATTCTAAAAATAGATTTTTATGACGTCACAGCTTCGGTACTCTATAGCCAAGCACATGAATACCGGTAGCCCAATGGCTTTTACACTGACAATTATGTACCTGTGTATACCTGTATATACCTACTTAATCATGAATGGGAGATTAACACAAATTAGTCATGTGTGGGGATTAAGATGCATTAAGATGCTAAATGAATTCTAGAAGTTCAAATGAGTACAGAGGTGAGTGGAGATGTATGAATGATGATCTACGCATTATATCTGAACGATTAGGTAATGCACCACTTGGGTGGTGGACTATATGCCTATATCTTGTGAAATCATGAGGATAATTATGTTGTTGTTTGTGTGCTGTGTATTCCCCTTCCCTGTATCTTGTGTGGTGAATAATAGATTTAGGAATGAACTATGATAAAAATCAGAGAATGGGTGATCCTTTTATAATCTTGAAGTACTGGAAATAAACTTGTATAGTAGATTAATAAGAAGTAGCTGTTACACATGAAATCATGAGGATTTTCTTGTATGTGTTTATTTTTAGATTAATTAAGAAAGACCTCTGTTAGCTAAGGATTCCGTTTTTATCAGATGATTGATATGTTTGATAATGATGCTTTGTAATTTTTTGTCCTAGACAGAAATAACTGTCTGGGATTGGGAATTCTCTAACTGACAATATTGGCTACAATGAAGCCAAAACTGTCCCCAGGTTTCCTTTATTTTAACTTTGACATTTCCACTGGAGATCTATGATCTGAAGAGAAACGTATTTAAAATCAATCTAAAATTGGAAGTGTACAGATTTGCCTTCAGTCAATCTGTCAGGATTCACGAAGCTATGGCACGTGACAAGATCAGCAAGCACACACTGACTACACTGCATAACCTCCCCACAGTACATACAACGCACTTCAGTCTCGGTATAGAGGCTGTCAGTGGAGCCAGATGTAGTCTCAGTGGAACAGCCATGCTTTAAGAGAGACTGAAGCTTTAAATCTAACTTCATCCCAGAATATCTTGTGTTACTTGTCTTAACTTTCATTGGCAAGCGCTTGACAAATTTTTACAGCCATGATTTTTCAAATATAGCATTAACATTTGAAAACTCCTGCTCTAAACAAACATAGCAAATATAACACTGTAAGATACCTATATGTTTAGAAAGCCTGCGTTGATATGCCTTGTCATTGTTCCTGAAATGTTTGTTTTCCTCATGATATTGATATATGTTTATCGTGTCATTGGATGGAAAGTAAAGATTGTACAAGGTTGTACAAGGTATCATAAATGATAGAATATTAAGAATATCATTGAAATAACTGCTGTCAAATCTGGGTAAAAATAAATCTACTTGAAAGATTTGAAATTTAGAACATACCGAAACAGCAATTTTGGAGAGTAGCATGTCTAGTGAAGACTTAGATTAAATATGGACACCAGTGCTAGATCGCATTACTTGCTCATTAGATGAATAATTTATTATGGCAGTAACATTTTCTTTTGTGGTGTTTCGGAGATGTTATCCATGCAGGATTTTAAGTGCACATCAACATTGTGTGTATGTACATTATGTATCATAACTTTGCTTTCAAATTTTCATTTTGTAAATTTTCATTTTGTAAATTTAATTTCCAATTTGCAGTGAAATTGAAGTCTTTGTTTGTTTGGGGGTATGACTCCTTTACCTGTGAATTTAGTACATTTTATTTTGTTGTCTTGTCTTTTTTTATTGTTTTGTGAAGCAAACTAGAAGTGTATATATGAGTTACATGTGCTTGCTATGATGCAAGTGTTAGAGTTCCTATGCCAACAGTATCATGGCACAAGACATTTATTGGTGTGAATGGCTGAAGTAGACTTTCATGTTGGTTGCAATTACAGATTTGAAATTCTCTCTCGGGGCAAATTATATTTTGGTATAAATCAAAGATTTGTAATTGTACTTCTGCTTAATCTGTTCCAAATGAATTTTGCAAAGTGTTTGTACAATGTTAGCCCTTTTTATGTTCTTTTTATGCAGCTTAAAAGTGTGTCAAATGATAGCTGTGTATGGAAACAAAATAATATATCTATTTGTGAAACGACTTCTTTACTGGTATGTATGGTCGTTATCAGATATAGCTGCTACTTGATTCATTGATAAAAATGAAGGGGAAAAAAACATTTACAGAGGATTTGCTTATAGCATGGTATGATATTAAAGAAATTCACACGTCCTTTAATGAGTCTTCCATCATTTTGACACTGCTAGATGGCAGAATAGTTATTTCCATGTATCAGTGGTGATGGCAATGATATAATCATATTGGGAACCTGGTTTTTTAAACTGTTTTTAAATAATCCATCAGAGGATATTTCATTGTAAATGTGTATTAACATGCTGTCATATATCTTTCAAATCAAAATATCTTCATAAGGAAAAAGGCTTTCTTTTCTACACTTATTTCTAATTTTTTGTTCTTCATTACCCCGTATGTGTCATTTTTCTGGCCAAAAAGGGCCTTATCTTTCATATGAAATTATGGTACAGGATAAATGCTCCTATTTATATATATGTATTTTTGGTTTTATATAATGGTAAGCAACAATTGTGCTTTCATTTTTTCATGGTTTGTTGCTCTTTCTTAAATTAAAGTGAACAGAATCAATTCTGCAGATTGGGTAATCATACCCTTTCCATGTTAAATCAGATGTGAGCAACTTTGTTGCTTATTTATTTTTTTCTTGAGCATATCTTTGTCAATTTGTTTTTAGTGCCATTGATTTGTGTGTAGCTCTTCATTTTTGTGAAATATTTGTTCATTAAACATCTGTCTTTTAAGTGAATGTTGCTTTCTGTCTAGATTTAGACTTGTCTTTCAAAATGAAATGCTTTGCCAATGTTAGCAATGGAACTGGAAAGAAATAATTCATTATGTCACTCTTCCTAAAAGTTATTGCACTGATTTTCCTTCATGATTAAATTATTGAATTTGTATCTAATATTTTCCAAAATGAATCAAATTGTCCACTAAATGTACATGATTCTGTGTTATTATTATGTTATTGTTAGTATTCTTGCCTCAAAAGAAAAGAGATCATGCTTCACTACTTATTATATTCGAATGTGTATTGATGAGAAATTATGTTTTTTATTGATAAAGTAAATCAGGGAAACAATGTTTCTTAGAAATCCATTGATTTCAAGTAATTTAATGATGCAAGTATTATCATACTTATTACGATAAACCCTTTTAAAATACTTCTTTTTGAGTGAGGAGTGACTCTCTAATATTACGCTTCATTAAAAATGAATCAAATGTCACCTTTCATTGTTACATCAGGCAACTGAATAGTGCATGTCAATGCACTATTCAGGAAAATGACATTATAATATAGTTTTTCAAAATGTATAGGGCACTGCCTGTCTACTTTATTCTTATATATTCCAGTTTGGTTTTTACAAACACTTTTTATATGTGCAATGTATTCCGGGTAAACATAGACAAGAGATCTTTTGGATATATGAAGTGGTATAGAACTTGTTAATGAATATATTTTGGTCAAAACTAATGTGTATAGGAACTTTGAGAAAACTTATCCCACGTAAGAATATTTTATAAAGGGTTGGAACTACTTAGCCTGTAATCAAATTTGAATGTTCATTAGTGATGACAAGTGTATATTGTAGACATTAGTCTTTTTATTGTAAAAATGTTTTCTGTGAAGTGAATGTGGTGGAAGACTTTGGTTTCTTGTGAAATATTAAATTATGTTATTTGTGCACATCTTGTTTATGTTTTTTCTTCTACAGTAAAGATTTTATAGAGAGAGGGAGAGAGAGAGGGGGAGAGGAGATACGGATAGTGGGTGGGAGGGGAGGAAGTGGAAGGGAGAGAAGAGAGAGCTATCTGTTTTCTTTTTCTTTTCCGATAGTTTCAAGTTTCATCTTGAATTCCTTTTCAATCCGATGAAAAAGGCAATTTATAGCCAATGAAAATACTAGGTACATTAAAACAAAAAACAAAATTGCGAAAAAAGAAAAAGGGTAGGGAAAAGGAGGGATATTACAAAGAAGCTGCTATTGCTTTCATAAGCAATAATGACAATAGGCCCTAGGCTTATTCCCGATACTAGTATTTTGCATTGCTAAATATAGCGATCAAAATTTTAATGGATTTTGTAGTTGAATGGATACAAGCAAACAAATTGTCCCTGAATCTGAACAAAACTAGTTTCAGCAATATCTTTATTAATAATGCAAACTGTTGTCTAGGAACGTAGATGTAATAAATAAGTTGAAATCTTATCGGCCATCTCATATCTCAAAAATATTATATTCAACTCTGTTACTACCTTAAATTACGGGGTGCTGCTAGCGTGGGGAAATTGTTCAAAAACAAAAATCAATTCGATTTTCATGATTCAAAAAAGATATATACAATTATTTCCTCGGAAATTTTCATGTATCAGTTTGTAAGGATGATTTGCCAAATATATTCCCTCCTATGATCGCTTTGAACAGAGTTATTCACTCCAGCTATCCCCGGCACAACCACAAGACAAAGAGACGATTTCCATCTCTTCCCCCCCCCCCC